>JAVCKV010534904.1:0-11248 GCA_032274145.1 Herpochondria borealis | reverse complement strand
GGGGGGGGGGGGGGGGGGGGGGGGGGGGGCGCGGGGGGGGGGGCCCGGGGGGGGGGCCGCGGTGATCACATGCATGAAAAACCCGCGCCTGTTAAGGTTTCTCGCGTTGTGATTCGCAGGTGGTAGCAGTAGCCGTTGTGTAGCCGTGGTGTAGCCGTGGTGTAGCCGTGGTGCGAGCGGCTATGGTCGATAGATGACTACCCTTCACCGTTCTTCCACTCGCCCACACATGCAACACGCACTCGCACAAGCGCCCCTATCCCTCTCTCGCTCTCTTGTATATCCCGTCGTGTCGTTTTCGGATCCGACTTATCCACTCTCCGCCCCCTTCTCCTCCTTCTGTCCCTCGACTCGCCTCAATTCAGGCGCCTTTCTTGCAGCCAAACGCCCGACAGCCTGACGCCCGACCCCTTCTTCAACTCGCCCTGCTCCGTCCGACCGGTCCACCCCGTTGGCGACGCGCAACTTTGCGCCTCGCCCAGCTCCCTCTCTCTCTCTCTCTCTCTCTCCCTCTCCCTCGGCAGCAAACCCCCGCAGGCAAGAAACCCCTCCATTCTCCCACCCCTCCGTCTCCCACCTCTCGTTCTCTCACCCGTTTCATCTCTCCTTCCTCCGTCTCTCATCTCTCGTCCCCCAAGAAGCAACCTGCAAAAGAAAAGAAAAGAAAAAAGAACGGCAGAAAAAGAAAGCCTCTCACCACCACAATGCACTTCCAACCCGCCGCAACCCCCCGCCGCCCACGTCGCCGCCCCGCCGCATCCGCCTTCGTCGACGCCATGTCATCGCCGCCAGACACGGCGGCGTCCGCGGCCACAGCCACAGCCACAGCCACAACCGCTGCGGCCGTCGCGGCCGCGCAGTCGGCTGCGCATCTCTTCGTCGTGACAGAATTGCCTGACGCGGCGTCAATGCGTTTGGCGGGGCCGACGCGGGCGTTACCGGCCCTGATTGCCGCGCTGGATGCGGCTGCGGCTGTGGGGGAGTCGGAAGCGGGCGCGGGCGCGGGCGCGCGGTACGGTGGTGTGGCGGTTGCGGCCCGTAACCCGTTGCGGATGCAGGACAAGGTCGGGCTGTTCTTTTCGTTGTGCTCGGTGCTTGTGTCGGCGCAGCTGTTTCTGACGCGCACTCTGTTATAACACGTTGGACATAGTCTTTGTTTTCTTATCCGGCTGTTTACTGTGCTTGAGGCGAGCGCTCCGGCTCCCGCTCGCCCGCACCTCCTCTTTTTAACAGTAGTTCTCTTATCTCTTTCCTTGCCTCTTCTCTTTTGTCATGGTTGTTCTCTTTTTGACTCTTTTCGGTTGTTCCACCCGTGCAGTTCGCTCGTCACTGTGTTGTGCACGCACAACTCGGGATAGCATTAAAAATATAACAATGGATGTAAAGGATTCTCTTTCCTCGGCGCGATCCTTCTCTCTCTCAGATCGGATGGTCTGCCCCGGACTGCCGCGCACGGCAAATCGCAGCCTGCCGACTGGCCACCATCGAAACGCGCTGCGAAACGAAATACTGTACGGATGTTACTGTACACTGCCCCGCTGTTACAACTCCGGCACACAAAATAGCGTTGCCACTACGTGGCCTCCAACCTTGCACCAACCGACCTGCGCCCCGCCGCTCTGATCCCGCTGCCGTCGTCGTCGCCGACTCCTCCATACGCTTCCCACCCCCGTCCCGCGCACCGCCTCTCCCTACCCCCTCCGCCTGCACCTCCCCTCACACACACTCCCACACACTCACACACACACATACCGTCAACCGCCAGCATGCCGCCGAAGAAAAAGGGCGCCGACGAGCCCAAGCCCGACAAAGTCATGCTGGGCCGCTTCACCCACAATCTCAAGATGGGCATCGTCGGCCTCCCAAACGTCGGCAAAAGCACCTTCTTCAACACCCTCACAAAGTGCAACGTCCCCGCCGAAAACTTCCCGTTCTGCACAATCGAGCCGAACGAGGCCCGCGTCGCCGTCCCGGACCCGCGTTTCGACTGGCTCGTCGAGCACTGGAACCCCGGGTCGAGCGTGTCGGCCCATCTCGAGATCTGGGACATTGCGGGTCTGGTGAAGAACGCGTCCCAGGGCGAGGGGCTGGGCAACGCGTTTCTGTCCAACATTCAGGCCGTGGACGGCATCTTCCACATGTGCCGCGCCTTCTCCGACGCGGATGTTACGCACGTCGAGGGCGAGGTCGACCCCGTTCGCGACCTTAGCATCATCTTCAACGAGCTGAGACTGAAGGATTTGGAGCGACTGGAAAAAATTGTCCCGGACGCAGAGCTAAAGGTGACGCGGGCGGGGAACAAGTGTCCGAAAGAGCTGAAGATCGCAAGGGACACGGTTGTGAAAGCGCGCGACTGGCTCGACAAGGAGAATAAGCCGTTGCGCGTCGCGGATTGGAGTAATGCGGAAATGGAGGTGTTGAACACGCATCTGTTTCTGACGGCGAAGCCGGCAATCTTTCTCGTGAATCTTAGTGAGAAGGATTATATTCGGAAGAAGAATAAGTGGCTTCCGAAGATTAAGGAGTGGGTTGATGCGCACTCTGGCGAGCTTATCATCCCGTTTTCCGCCGCGCTCGAAGGCAAACTCGTCGATATCGAGCAGAATGAGAGTAGAGACGCGGCTGATGCCTATCTGAAGGAGGTTGGTGCCGTGTCCGCGCTCAGCAAGATTGTCAAGCTGGGATACAAGGGACTGCGTCTGATCTACTTCTTTACGGCCGGGAATGACGAGGTGAAGTGCTGGACGATCCGAGATGGGACGCTCGCGCCGCAGGCGGCTGGTACGATTCATACCGACTTTGAAAAGGGCTTTGTGTGTGCGGAGGTCATGAAATTTGATGACTATAAGGAACTCGGGTCGGAAACCGCTGTCAAGGCCGCCGGAAAGTACAAGCAGCAGGGAAAGACCTATCGTGTGTTCGATGGCGACATCATGTTCTTCAAATTTGGGCGGACGTGATCGCATGGCTTGTTTCTGTTCTTCGTTTCATTTCCTTTTATTTTCTTTTTACGAGAAGTGGTGTGGCGACGGGCAAGGTGCGAAGTGTTCAACCTGCGCGTCAGTTTCAGCGCTGTTAGGAAAGAAAGAAAGAACAAGACAAGAAAGATAGGAAAAGAATGGACCGACTGTGTGATACCCGTAAAACAGTTGGGCGCTACATTGTTCCCGCACCACCAGTTACACTTACACACGCAGAGTCTCTGTTTTTTTTAAGTGGAGTCGAGCGGCGCAGCGGCGACCAGCTCCTCGGCGCCCGCATTGGGCAGCGGGGGCGAGCGACATGTCGTGTCGTCCCGAGCTGCAGGCGCAGTTCGGGCGACTTTTGTTGCGCGGGGCGTCTCGCGCGCATCTTCATTAGGCGCGCCCTCCGTTGCGACTCGCTGTTCGGCGCCGTTGACGTCGCTGTTATGGGCGGGGCGACCGCGTTTCTTCTTCTCGTGTCGCGCGGCGCGCTGCTCGCGCAGACAGTGCATGAGGGCGTCGCGCTGCGAGCGGGTCTGGCCCAGGACGACGCGCGGGCCGTCCCGGCCGCAATGCAGACATGTTTGCGGGTGGGTGTCGCGGGCGCGCAGCAGAGAAGAGTGATGATGTAGGGGTGCGGTGACGCAGCCGCAGAGCCAGCCGACGGAGCAGTTTGCGTCGGGCAGGACGTCCTTTCTGGAGACGGGGCAGACGAAGCGGGGCGTTGTGGAAGAAGAGGTGGAGGTGGAGGCAGATGCAGGACGGGTGAGCGAGACGGGGGCGACGTCGCGCTTCAGCGAGCGGATGTGTGGCAGTGCGTCGGCGGCCGCGCTGCGAGGGCCGCTCGCGCGCTCGAGCAGATGGGCGAGGAGGGCCGGCTTGTTGTACAGATTGCCCAGACGGTCGACGACGACGTGTGGCGGGCGTAGCTCGAGGTGGGAGAGGGCGCAGTGGGTGGTCGAAGCGCGGGCGCGGGCGAGGGCCTTTTCGACGGCCGGGGTGTGGGCGCGGAGCAGGCTCTGGCGAAGACGCGTGAGCTCGTGGCGCGAGTTGTTGAGTGTTCCACCGTCGCCTCCCATGGGAATTGTTGTTGTTGTTGTTGTTGTTGTTGTTGTTGAGGTGAGGTGCGGTAAGGTGAGGTGAGGTGAGAGGAGGTGCGACTCGGCAACTGGGATGCGGAAGAGACTTTTGAAAGATAAAGAGGGGGGGGGGGGCCCATGTTTCATTGACCAAGACGGGATACACCGCTTTTTTTTGTGTACACAGAGAGGAACACTACATACTGTGCCACAAGGCCCCCCTCTCCTCCACCTCAATCACGCTCGTCAACCGACCGCGCCAGGGCGTGCTTGCTCTCCTTCTCCAACCCGTTGTCGTCGACATACGCCGCATAGCTCTCCCACCTCGGCGCCCACGACAGCTTCTCCCTTGTCCAAGAAGAGTCATAAACGCGTCCGACAACGGGCGGCCGCGTGCCGACCGGCGTAATAAACCGGGGCGCATCACGACCAGCCAACATCGGCGTCCGCATCGCGGCATCGACGAGAGCGCGCATTGACATCATATGACGAACCGCGGCAAGAAACACGCATCGGTCCGGACGCAGCTCGTCCAGCGTCGCGTCGTCGAGTCGCAGCGCGGCGACGACGGCCGCGGCCGCGTCGTCGTAGTGCATCAGGTTCATCTCTTTTTACTCCGGCCCGGGTGCTACTACATTCTCCGGGCCCAAAACCGAGTGCGGCCCACGTGCCCTGAAGTAGAGCCCGGATAGCCGGAGGACGATCCCGCGCTCATGGGCCAGCGCTGCGCGCTCGCCCGCGTGGAGACGGGTTGCGCGGGGCGTGTCGCCCGGCGGAGAGGTCTCGTCGATGCGCGGGACCTCGCCGTGCACGGCCGATGACGAGGTGAGTAGAAAGCGGCCGCCAGGCGGGACGCGCGCGGCCGCCGCGGCGATGGCCGCGGGGTAGTCGTCGAAACGGCTCGGCGGGACGCAGAACACTGTGAGATGCGCGGTTTCAACGTCGCCGCCGCCGCTGTTGTTGGCCAGACGTGGGGTCACGCCGAGGGCGGACAGTGAGGCGTGTGAGCGGGTGGTGGCCGTCTCGCCGATGACGCGCGCGGTCGGGTGCACTTGCAGCCAGAGCGCGGCGAGGCGGCGGCCGAGGTCGCCCGCGCCGATGATGAGGAGATCGTTTGTGGAGTTGGACATGGTGGTTTCCGCGGTACGGTGGGGGAGGCTTTGAGTTTCGGACTGGACTTTGACTTCCTGTAGGGTTCAGTAGCGGGGCCGGGGCGCGGCTGGAAAGGCAACGCTGCCAGCGTAGCAACTCACCGCCTTGCTGCATTAGGGTTAGGCTACACGCGTACGTTCCAGCTGAACAATAGCTCTGCACTGGGCAATCCAGCCTGTGATACAAGTTGAAAAGCAAAGAGCGTTGGCGGTTCAGGTCTACAGTGCGGTAACTCAGATAAGGCCACCTTAGATAAGGCCGGATCCATGATAAGGCAAATCCTTCGGCCGTGTCACGAGTTTACACGTGTACCACTTCTGGACGCGGAGAGGAGGAAGAGGCAGGGTTCCTAGTCCCAACAACCGTCAAATAATGCTTACGGAGACCTGGCAAAAGGGCAAGTTGATTGTACACGTCACGTTCTTCATGAATTGGCGATCACGTGTGGAACAAGTACGGCAGTCGTGCCAACACCCGACACGTGCCAGTTCTGCGCAGGAAAGATGCTGTCCCTCAGTACGGCCGGTCACCTGAGACGGCACATAGTTGAGGCCTGGAGGCGGGGCGCCTTACCTGGGTTACCCCTTGTGCCTGAATAGTGGTGACCCATTAAAACAAGAATTCCTTCAGCAACGGCCAGTACAGTACTATATGTGGGATGCCATGATCGTGGGGTTCGAACCACCATCGTCCACCCCACCAACGTTTACAAACACCACTAAACATACACGAGAAGGACACGCACAAGATTACGAAGATTTTCAAGGTGATTAAACAACAAAAAAGGCGGCGAATGGACTTCGTGAAACATCGCCCGCGAAGATTCCGAATAGCACTGGCGGCGGCGTGCGTACTAAGAGTGATATGCGTCAGATCTAATGAATAGCGGAACAAGAAGGCGGCAATGGGTCGGAAGAAGTACCAACTCGTGCAAAACTCTGCGCGGTGAATACGCTTGGAGAACTGAATACATATCTGAAGTTTCAGTTCTAAAAAGTATTACGTTCTGATAGAGCTCTGGAGTCGCAAAACCTCTTTCATGTTGCATAAACTAATAAATAGTTTCGTTCAAACCCAGTCGTTGGTCTAAAGGTTAAAATACGGCACAGGCCCGAGGCATTGACTCCAAAGTGAAGGTTTTGGTTTTTTGTGTACAAGGAGTTGCAGAACGAGAGATGAAAATATGGATCACTCAGGGCGCACGAGAAAGGGAAAAACCCGAAAATACTTTCGTCATTTCTGACAGGGTGTAAAATAGATTAACGGAAAGCTATCCTAAACAGAAGACAATCAAGTACAGACTTATCGGGCGCTGAAGATTTGTTCAGGCGATCGGGAATTATTGGCAGCGCGGGCGCTTTAGATGATGCTTCATTCAAAAAACGCCCTGCAGATGTTAAGGAAAGTATAATAACTGAAAAGAAGGGAAGCTGGCGAAGATGGCTTTGGAGCCGTGGTGCGACTCAAAATCCTCTATACGGAATTCGCATGCTGGAAAAATTGTACGAACAACGACAAAAGTTTTGGAACCCACCCAGCTCTCTCTACGCATATTTTTCGGAAGATGCAGGTTGGGAAACGGAAAAAGTACCAGGTATGCAGGAATGGAATGATGCCACGATTTACGTACTTTGTAGTGAATGGAATGTACTTTTCCTAGCCACTATTTGCGAAACAGTTTCACAACTCCATCGATAAAATTATGGATATAAATCCAAAACGCAGGCAAGGAGAAAACAGATAGAGAGGTGCTCTGGGTTCTGCATTCGCGATTTAATATACTAATGTGGTAGAAAATGCGATGGGATAAGGAGGAACTGTGGTGCAAAATGTCCTCGCGGCTTGGCTGGACAAGGACACAGGGAACTGTACGTGCGCTGTGCAGTGGCGCCGTACTGTACTACCTTGCTGGATCAGCTTTGGGTTGAAACGACAATTTGTATTTAAAGAGGGCGACTTTTTAGCGCCGCCTTAATTTTTCGCGTTGCGAATAGCGCACTACGGCTGAAACTTGGCGCCCGGCGCCACGAGTTCAAGGGGTCGTAGAACGCGTAGCGGTACTGTACTTAGTGAGCGACGTCGCGCACGAGGTTGCCCGGATGATCCGGCACATTAGTTTTGGCTTCTTTCCCCGTGACCGGAACTACACCAACTCTTTGGTCAACCGAGTGCGGCCTCCCACCTGTCTTCACGTCTCATCAATCCCCGCGTCCGTGCGGTCTTCGTTGAAACCCCTGCCGAACGGCCCCCGAACCGCCCGCTACGCGGCCTCAACCACCACGCGGCACCTCGACCAGTCGCTCTCCACGCATTGCCCCGTCTCAGTCTCCGCGTCCGTGCGGCCCTCGTGACGTCCCGGTTCAACGCCCGGTCCTCGACAACCTTCCCTCCGACTCCGCGGTTTTCCGCTCTTCACGGTTTTACACCTCCGCTTTGTCAAGCCCGATTTAGCCTACGCTAGGCCCCCCCCGTCTCCGCTTAGCGGCCACTATCATTGCGTGGTCCGCCGCCTCTTCTCCTTGAGGCAGCCGTTAGTAATAACGGCCGGGCCGTCACCTCATAAGGACGCCCCAATTCCCCCAATTAGCCCAAGACCCGGCGTCGCCGGTCAAGTGCTCACCAACCTCGGCCCCGCCGGCTGCTTCTTGCTACCCTCTTTCTTCCCCGTTTGAAAAGGCCCAGCGCCCCCGCTGCATCAACTGGAGTGCCGGCCGCTCCTGGTTCTAGGACCACATCTGCGCTACCGCGCACAAAATTCTTTGTGCCAAAGCTCTGCCGCGCGTGCGGCCCTCTCTGTTCTGTTGGTTTGTTCCATTGCCGCAGAGCGGAAATTGCGCCACAAAGTGGTCTCCCGACCTAGAATCAAGGAGCACCCTTTGAAAAGGAAGAAGAAAATGAAACACGCTGAAGCGTCACAAGCGGAAGCTTAAGCGTACGATAAAAGACCGAGATGACGGGATCGAAACCGCCGTCTCGCCAAGGATCGCGTGACCCATCGAGGGCCAACTCCACCCATGGCGGAGAAGAAGTGCCGGCTCCGCAGCCGGCCGCACAAGAGAAGACCGAGTTAGCGGAACCCACCGGGGATCTGGCTCAAGACTCCCTTACACAGAAGATGTCGGCAGCCCAGTTAGCTGAAGGCGATTCGCCGGCTCAAGCGGCGACTCGCAAGGTCTGCCGAAGCGAAGACGACCGTCGTGAACGGTCCCTCTGCCAAGATGTCGCCAACGCCATTGGACTCGTCCAGACCCGCCGGGGCGGCATTGAAGGCGATTTCGGAGGACTTCGCAACGTGGTCCACGACATGCACGCCGCCCAGAAGCGGATGGAAAGCCTGTTGGGAAAGCAAGCCCCGGCAGGCTCGGCCGCTATTGCGCAAGTGGCCGAAAACATCCGCGTCCTGCGGCAGGATGTGAAATCCGTCATGGAGAAGCAGGGTGCGTCCGAGCGCGTTGCGAGCGAGATCCAAGAGGACTTGGCCAAAGCAGACGGCGCGGACGACGTATTCGGACAGCCGTGGGTGCCGCTCAGGGCGGAGGAGAAAGAGGAACCGGAGCCAGCCGGTATCCTACGCCAGGATCGAGCCCCGAACGAGGAAGAAGGTCATGCCAGCGAATCCGGAGGACGCTCAGACCTCCCACGCCGAAGGTTCGGCGCCGGAAGTTCGTGCGGCTCACGCAGAGGCAAGACCCGGAGGAGGGAGGAGACGACCGATGAATCGGACTTCTATACGGATGAGGAAGGAGGCTTCGACACAACCGATGACGAGAAGGAGGACAAGCCCCTCAAGAGAATTTAATTCTGGGAACGAGAGAAGGGACCGAAGCACGAAGGCATCTCGTCCATCAAACCGGCGAATCCGATGTTCGATCGTTTGATGTCCTACCGCTCCTACCGCTTAGAGCGGACGAGCAATCGCCGTGCAGGAAGGCAAACAGGAGTAATCAGGGGTTTCATCAAACGCTTGGAATACACGTTCAAGGACAACGAGTTTGACGGCAAGGACCCCATCGCGATTTTAGACTTCCTCACCCGTTTCACGGAAGAAGCCGAAGTTCTGGAGATGACCGAAGGCCAGGCCTACATGACGTTTTCCTACTTCATTAAGGGAGACGCCCATCGCGACCTCAAGGCCGCTCGCCGCGGAGGTAGATCTTTCGCGGGCGTCACCAACTGGCCGGAAGCCGTACATTGGTTGCTCAAGACCTACGCTCAGCCGAACGCCATCCGCAAAGCGGTGCTCGAATTCCGTTCATGCAACCAGAAGTCGGATGAGACGGAGCTCACGTTCGCTTCGCGACTGCGAAACGATTCCACACGCTGTGGCAACGTCTTTCCCGAAGCAGAGATGATGAATGTCTACGTCGACGGCCTCGACCCGAGGATTCTTTCTGCAACCGCTCGCTTCCGCGAAAGTCAGCCGCGCGACCAGATGGACCTGGACGCCATTATTGCGTTCGCGCGAGATGAAGGCGATACGCTACGTGCGCGTTTTCCCAAGACGGACCGCAACCGCGGGTTGCCAAGGAGCAACAAAGTCCAGTTCATCAGGGATGAAGAAGACGGCAGCGCCAGTCATGGCCATGCCGCCTCTGCTTCCGCCGAGATGATCGAAATCATCTGCGACCAGTCGTCCCAAGCCACCTCCGAGTTGCCGTCTACGTTGGACCCCGAAGAGGAAGATGCCATCCTCTACGGCGAACATCGAAACGGTTACCGTCGGGTGCCTGCCCCGCCTCTCGCCCACACGAACCGGGCCACCGAAGCTGGAAGGCCAGGTTGGTTAGAGAACCGCGGAGCGGTGGACGAACGCTTCATTTGCTACCTCTGCTACGAGGTTGGCCACCCTTTAAGCCGTTGCACGGTCACGTTGCGCGACTTCGAACGCGTCAAGCGCAACTACGAAGCTCTCCCCGAGGATCGCAAGCGAAGGCTTCCGACGGAGTCGTACGAAACGGCCTGCCTCTACTTGCAGAGGAAGGCCGCCAAGCTAGCGGAGAAGACGAACACCGGCCAACCGGTAGGAGCTGGTCCGAACGGACAGCCGTCGGGAAACTAGTTAGGGGACCCGAAGAGAGCCTCGGTAAACCTTGCACTTTGTTGAAAAGAAAGCCAAAGTCCACACCGAAGTCTTTGGGTCCCCACATCAGTCCTCCCCGACAGCTGCCGGACGACGTTGAGGAGACCAGACGACCCTGGATTCGTGTGAGCGATCAACGCAACCCGGACGCAATCCGCTTCTTAAAGAAGAGGAACTAAAAAGTCCAGATCGACCTGGGCCAGAATGGCCAGTGGTTTAAACACATCGCCATCCTGGATACAGGAGCCGGACCCAACCTCATCAGAAGAGAATATTTGCCGCCCGGGGCGGTTATCAAACGCCTATCAACGGGTATTCTTCGCGAGGCGAGCAACCGCCAAATCCCGACAGCGGGATACGCTCAACTCGAAGTTCGACTCGGGAGCCGTACAGAACGGGTGTCGTTCGTCGTTTGCGAACGCTTGGCCGCCGATGTTCTGCTCGGTTGCGCCTACTGCGACAAGTTCGTCGAAGCAATCAAGCCGCGCAAGCGAGTGGTGGAGATGGACGATGGAACGCTCGTCCCGATTGTTTGGCAGCCTAGTACACGAGCAAGAGACGCCGTGCCGCTGCCAAACGGCGAACCTCCCGCGGGGCCAGCCGTGGAAGCGCCACCCGCCACACCGCGGATTTGGTCCTGGGTTTTGGGGTGTCTGCGTGATCCCAGCCGGCGGCGGCGAGACGGCGGCGGGGTGCGCCAAAACTGAAATTGAGGTGGTATCACGGGCGTTATGTACAACGTGGTACACGTGGACACGTAGGTCGGTCGGTAACGCTCTGGCACGCGGGTGGCACGTGTGTCTGAGCACGGACGAACCACCGCGCCGTGGCCTGTGATTCAATTTTTTCCAATGACACCAAAATAGAAGTGTGGCTACCCCCTGGTCTCCTCACCTCCGATACCGGGGTCGTTGTTTAGTATCGGACGCGCCGGCGAGCAACGCCGGCGGGGGTAGCACATATGTAAAAGTAGA
>JAVCKV010534793.1:0-11248 GCA_032274145.1 Herpochondria borealis | reverse complement strand
CCCGACCCGAGTGGCGGAGTGGCGAAGTGGCAGCCAATTCCGACCACCCGGGGTGGGCGGACACGTGTCGATTTCCCGGCGTAGGTGCGCGGCCCCCTTATCGCCGTACCACACGTCCTTCGTCCTGTTTCATTCGACAAGTAAAGAGCGCAACCTTCTTCTTGTCCCACATAAGCAGCGGCGAGACAAATTATCATTCCACCCTCGCCGCCGCGTGCGACGACGCGTGATGGGCCAGAGTGACGCAGATGGTATGGGCATGTCCGTGCATTGCAGTGCTGCTGGAGCTTAAGCGTCCAAATCTCCCGCAGGGGCTCCGGAGAGTAGTGATGAGTCGATGCCTGACGGTTCCCTTGCGTCGAACAGTCTGGGGAAGCTCGGGGGTGAGGACGGGAGCAATGTGGAGCCTTGAGCGCCCCTCCTCAGGAAATCTACGGCGGTAAAACGACCATGAAGGATGGTGTAACGTACAGCGGTCTTTCTCCAAATATGGGCCTAAGGCTAAACGCCACCGAGGATGATACCCTAGGTGGTTCACAGGCCAGGCCCGCTTGTACAGGTCCGGCCCCTGGCGATATAACAGGGAGTCAGCCGACTTACCAGGATTCCGTGCTGGTTGATTAAAGCACGGGGAGAAAAACCATATCCGCTGCGGTAGAATCGACGACTTCGAGTGGTGACGCAGAGGTAAGGATGGAGGCTTGCGGCGGTCCAGCGTAGGCTGGAACCGGTATGATGTCTTCGTCCGCTGCCGAGGGCGCTCCTGTCCGGATTATATCGAGACGGGGGCTACCCAGACGGGAGAGGAAGATTTCGTCGCGTAGGCCAAGGAGGTGGCCGCGATCGAGGGGATCTAAGGCGGAAGGTAAATGCGGGCGGACTAGACGACGCGGAGCCGTGCGTCGACGTCCGTGGGCAGGGTCGTTGCCGGTGTGGGCGCACCTAGGGCGGCGTCTGAATTCTTATGACGTAAACTTCGTGGTGTGAAAGGTCCGAACCATTTGCGACGGACGAATCGCCCGTGACCGCGCGCCCGCGGATGCGAGATCGTCTCTGCACTGTTATGGCGCCGGCTAGCGTCACCACACGGCGCACTTGCTGTCGCAGTAATAGGTCCGGCGCCCGTGGTCACATGGTACGCTGTCATGCGCAGTTAGCGCATGCGGAGGAACATACGAACGGTCACGTGATCGCGACCGGGGTTCTTGAAATGGTGTGCGAGAGCGCGCATCTTTTCTATTACCCCAAGACAGTGGTGCAGATGCTCTACAGGCTTGCCCAGACACGCCCGAATCTCCATATTGGCGATATGGAGTGGCTCCTGAAGCTCCTATTGGAGACGCTACGTTCGGCGGGAAGCTTGTTGCCGACGTCAGTGTTAGCCATGTGGGGAGTTGGGTTGTACGAACCGTACCGGCTAGTTTCGGTCGACCCAGTGAAGGCTTACAAACTTCGAGGGGTGCCTCGCAGCTCTATCGCTGAGGTGCGTCAACTCGGTGGACGGCCATTAACTTAAGTGGCGCCCCCAGTCGTGGTGCAGCTTGCTAGACGGCTGTCGGGAGTGGCAGGGACGCCTATATCCATGGCGTCCATGGACATAGATAACGTCGACATGGCTGTGGGTCCTTCATCTGAGGGTGCCCGGGGGCGTCGAAGTGTAATAACGACGTCAAAGCGGGCGTGACAGGCCATGTAGCGCGCCGGTTGGAAAATGGCGCGCGGGAGTACGTGCGGGGTTGAGAAGAGGCCTGGGCTCGGGTTTCTCGGTCAAAGCGGGAACCGTGGTCCTCTGCCGACCAGCTGGTAGACGGAAGAGCGGTCTCGGGCGGCGTTGCGGGCACGCATCGATACGCTGAATCTTCTGTCGCGGTTCCCGATGCTCGCTTTGGCCTTTGAGGTTCTTCTACAGACGTAAATTAACACATCGGCCGAGAAGGTCTTGGAGGGTTTTTCGGCCTTCGTTGGAAAAAAGAGGCTGACAGGTCGCCCCGATAGATTTGAACGTCCCTGACCAGCGAGTCTGCCGTGACGGAGAGGGAGCGCCAGATATTGTAGGCGATGGTCAAACATCTCCAAGAGGACTTGGCGGAGGCCAATTGAAAGCTGTCGACCGCCCAGGGGCGGAAAGAAGATCTGTCGGATCGGCTTAATGCTGTCCAGGAGGAGTAAGAGCCAGTCGTAAAGTGGCTCCTGGTCAGTGAGTGGGCCAATGCGGGGTCACAGTGGTCCGCAAAGGTATGTGTTATCCTCCAGGGTATTTGGGCACCAGACAATGTGTACTGCATGTTGGGCCCAACATCCCGTGTTATGTGAAAATACGTAAAGGCGCACCCGGTTGTCTGCTCCCAGCCGGGCGCTCCCTTCCTTCCTGTTTTCTGCCCTTTTTCCACGGTCATTCTAATAAAGGTAGTTTGTCTAAGGCCGTTGTTGGCTAACAAATCCCTTCGGGCTCGGGTATCAATGGTCGGCTTACCGTTGTTCCGGTGAGACCTGTGCTGCGCGCGGCTGTGCGCGGCACTTTGTCTCTCTGTGCGCCTGTTTTTTTATGTACTAGTAGCCATGCATTCAGCTGGCATACCGCCCAGTTGTGGGGGTGTGGTGGTGGCTTGGGGGCGATAGGTGGGCGATGCTGGAAAGTCGCGCCCCCTCTTGAAGCCTAAGACTTCCGCCCACAGACCATGCATCTCCGTAGCCGTTGTGGGATAAGAACGGCTTACAGTTGGGGGGTAACATCGGTCGTACGATCGATGGTTGTGGTGTTTTTGTAAAGAGGAATGGTTTCTAATTGTCCCTATAAAGCCCTAACGGCCAAGCTCGTCCCTGGGCCGTCAATTATTTGACCGCTGTCGGCTGAAAGCGATCAAAGTGGGGGATGGGCGGGCGGCCCGTTGGTTGAAACGAGGCCGTTTATACTGCCGTGCCGTGAAATAGTGAGATATCTCTTCTTCCGGCAGGTTCTTCCGTGGTTCAGACGTCAAGTAGGTGTATCCGGTCCACTTACAGTGGGGACTCTCATTCTCCATCTTCGGACCGACGATGGGCGTGGATGCCTTCAAGTTAATAGTCGGTGTCATCAGCGGAGGCCTTCGCCCGAAATTCATCGGGTGTGTGTTTATGGGGCGCGGGCGGCTCGACGGCTTTCATAGGCGGCGCCCTTCAGCCCGATCACGGCTAAAGTTTTCCGTGATGCCATAAAGGTTAATGGTAACAGTGTCCGGGTTTTCACAGGATAAAAAAAGACAAAGACTTTCAGCTGACGGCTGGAGTTTTTTTGGACTGTTCGCTGAAAAGGTCCCAAAATACCCATTCGTGTGTCCGCACGGGGCGTACGTGAGCACGAATGCGGTTGTCGTAGTCTGAATTCTATCGCTGTTCCATTTAAGGAGACATGTGAGGGCGCTAGCTAGCCCCGCGCGGAGACGGTGAAGGAACCCTTCGTGATCTTCCTTCGTCGGTTTCACCCTTTTGTACAAAGAGGCGTCTATCAAAAACGATGATGTCGGTCGATTAGGACTAACTTGAAAAACGGCACGTTTTTAGAGCGATTGATGAAGCAATTATATGATAAGTTGAGAGCACCTGCATACATGTCCAAATCCTGTAGATGCTCGTCGACATATTTTCGCAGCATCTCAAGGATTGTACGGTTTTACGGTTACATATGACAGATGATAGATGGCTTGTAGGCTGTGGTCGTGTCCATATGCTCATTTCCGGGCATTCGGCATACGGACTTGAAAAAGCGGCGTACAAACTGAGGACCGTTATCCGCCAGCAGACAAGACAGCGGTCCGTATTTTCAGACCCAGTGGTCGGATATTGCTGAGTCCAGCGTATAGGCGTCTAATACCTTAAGTGGTACCACCTGTGCTAGGTGAATCGGGACGACATCACCAGGATCTACCGAAAAAGTTTGATTTTTGGCAGGTCCGTGAGGATGTATGGGGCGACGTCCTCCCACGGGATTGTGGATGGGAAAAGGTGAAGTGCGCGACGGCGCCGTCGTTTCTTCACCAGATACCGTGCAAATTACGAGTAACTCGAGACTGTGCCGGCCACGTCCGCAGCCATTTGAGGCCAGTAATATGCTCGTCTGAGCGTATTACGCATCTTTGTTTGGCCGAGGTGGCCAATCAAGAGGGAGTGGTGCCCTACATACATCATGTATGGACGCAGAAACTCCGGGAACACGATCTGGAACAGATAGGAGTTCTATGAGGGGCGGCGGGGTAGGATGCCGTCTTAGCCTTGGAAGAAGGCGCAGCCACGGCGGTTTTTCTGTGACAGAACCGCGCGGCAAAAGTAGTATGACTTCTGTGCCGCCAGGATTTCGTCTAGAGTGAGCCGGATCAACATCAGTTTGTGACGACTGTACAGGCCAGCCGGCCTGTCTGTGTCCAGAAATGGGTATGGTTCTAGAGGGACATCCTCGTCGTCTGGCGGGGTTTTCTCTGGGACGTCGGGGGGCGGCTGCCGAGTCCTGTTCATTGGATAAGGACTCGGGGATTGTGGTAGACGTGGGATCAATTATACCGGGGTCAGGTGGTACTCTGCCGGACGACGGCGCACAGGGGGACTGAAGGGTCCCGTCTGCGACGAGCTGGGGTGGTGGATGTGTATTCTTTCCGCGTGCTTGCGTGACCCATAGGACGCGGTGGTGAAGAGAGTCGTCGTACGAAAGGGGTTCATCGTTCATTGGGGTGTTTTAACCATTGGATACCGGGCGTACCAGTCTGGAGAGAGCGTCGCGACTTGGCGGACACGCCCGGGGCGGTAGAAGACTGAAAATTAGAACTCCGCCAGGCGATGGAGTTAACGAACCATTCTGCCAGACGGGTCTTTGAGGTTCATCAGCCACCGCAAGGCGTCGTGATCAGTACAAACAGTCACGTGCTTACTTTCCACGTATGTTCTGAGTGTTTTCAACACACAAACCACGCTGAAGCACTCCTTCTCCGTGGAAAAGTAGTTCAAATAGGCTTTGGAGAAGGCCTTTGAAAAGTACCCAGAGTTGCCCACTCGTAGGGATGTAAGGGAGACTCCTGCTGCTGAAGGATTACATATCCCATATGATAGCCGCAAGCGTCTGTGTCTATCATTATTTATCACTCCCTTTTATGAAATCCCAGGATGGGAGGGTTGACGAGCGCTTTTTAAGCGTCTCGGATGCCGCCATCTCCTCTCCAGACCGCGAGGAGAAGTCGGGGTACAATTCTTTCTTAAAATATTGTTGAGAGGGCGCGCGATTCCCGAAAAGTCTTGGAAGAATCGTTTGCAGACGTTTTGCCGCAACCAGGAAGGAAAACAGATGCGTCATGTCCTTTTGGAACTCCGAATAGGCGAACGCTGCTGCATTGGTAGTATCCATAGCCATCCGTCCGGGAGAGACAATGAACTGCAGGTACTCAAACTGGGGTGAAAGAAACTACATTTAGTTATGCGTAAGGAAATGCCTGCTTCTTCCAACAGCCGCACGATTTGGTTCAAGTCCTTGAGGTCCTGACGTGCCTCTTTACTGTAGACGATGACATCTTATAAGTAAAGGAGTAACAACTGCCACCTAACGCCGCTCTGGATGATATAAAGAGTGCGCTGGAAGGTGGCGGGGGCGTTCCGGAGGCCGAAGAATATATGTAGGTACTTGAAAGATCCGACGTGCGACGAAAAATTTGTCCTTTCCTTGTACTCCAGAGGAAGGTTTATATGTCAATAACCCTTGTTGCATTCTAGGGTCGTGAAGACTTCAGCGTCCCCTAATACGTCAATAAAGTAATCCACGGCGGTAAAGGATAATAGTCTGCGACGGTATGCTCGTTCGGACGTCGGTATTCGACGCAGAAAGGGAACTTACCGTCCATTATCTGGACTAAAAAGACGGGCGAAGTCCATTACGTGTTAGCCGGTTATATAAACCCGCTGCCAGCTGGTCACGGATGGTTTCTTCGATCATCCTCTCCCGATGAGGGATCGCATAGTAGGGCCTGGACATAAATTTTGTCGAGCACTCCTTGAGGGTAATGGGATGCGAGAACTCACGCTCCTCCACCGGATGGCAAAGACGCCACATGGCTTAGTGCTGTTACAGCATCGAAATCATGTCGTATTTAAAATTGTCGTCCGACGAGTGGGAAATGTCGACTTGGTCGAGCCACGATTCGAGAGATTCCTCCTGATTCGACATGCGCGACGCCTCAGCGCCATTTGGAGTCTGTATCGACAGCGCTGATGCAAGGCACTGAATCAGCGGTCAGTCGGCGTGTACTAACGCGACGGGGGTCCGAGTAGCGCGTGAAAAAACCATCCCCTTGGGTAACCTGCGTGGTATCGCGCCGAAGTTACTCAACAGGATGAGGAAGAGTCGGTGGAGTATAGCCTCTACGAACCCATTGGTGACCCAGAGTTGTTGATTATCCAAGGCAGCTGCCTTGGGTTCGAGGGAAAAAACCAAGAGCTTTCATTGTGACCTGAACGAAGTACTCGGTGCAGGGCGGTATCAACTTGTGCTTAGCTTAGCAAAATAGGTGGGCGGGGAAAGGTTCGTTCATCTTTTTTGACGGCGGCACATCGTCCACGGCTAGGGTATGCTTACCCGAGTCGACCTCGGAAAGGAAGGTACCGTGCACATCCGCGAGGATGGGCACGATTACTCCTCTGACGATTTCGATAAGCTGTAGTCTGCAGCGAATCGCATCGACGTGGCCGTTCATGATCAGTAGTAAAAACGATGGCTGGATAATATAATCGTTCGACCACGATCATAGGATTCTAGAACGTGGATTTTAGGTTTTAGGAGCCCCTCAATACCGCCAAGGGTGCGGAAAGGACGCTGGTTGACATCCCCAGCACGGGAGACTCCTAGTTCGGGAGAAGTAGTCCTCCCAAGTATTTGAGAGGATACCCCTCTGGATTTTGTTTTACCCTGATCCCGTGTCGAACGTGATAAGGGTCGTGTACATGGTCGTTCGGTACACACCCAACGACCCTTCGAAAACAAACTGCTTCCAGTTAGTCCTCCAAAAATATTGAACGGTCTTCGGTACTGCTTTGCCGGCGACATAGATGGGGAATTCTGCACTTTTGAAAACGGTGCAGGTCTTATCGAAGTCGTCTATGTTATGGAATCTAGTGCAAGGGGGTCTACTGCAATGTCTCTGTGTAGCTAGTGTTAGGGTGTTTTTCCCCTTGGGTCTTTTTTTGGCCACGAGCTCCGCCTTTTGCGCGGCCCCGGCCGCTACATAAGCGACCTGGGTCGCGCCGGGGTTGGGAGGAGAGACCATCAAGGAGGTACCGAGCAAGTAACTTGGTAGCATGTCTGAAAACCCCCGAAGTAAAGCCTTTTTCCTCGTCTTTCACCTTCTTTCTTCCCTTTCTTTGTGCTCCTTTGGGGTGATTGCCAGCGCTTCAGAGTGGACGCAAACCACGCTGAACGACGAAAACCGTTAAGCCACACGTGTCCTACGTCCCCGTTCGCGCCGGAATTCCCCCTCCCCCCCACCCCCGCATTCCGCTCTACCACTCTGTTCCCTTGTGTGCGCGCGACGGGAGTGAGGTACAAATCCGCACCATAGGCTGCTAAGTCCGGAAGATGATATATCTTGCAGTGGGTAGATGGCACTAATCGTCTGCACCGCAGGGGTGAGGGCTGCTACGATTTAGCGGGCCTCTATGGGGCTTATTGCGATATATATTTGTCATCGACAAGATTATATAACCATTGGATTGTTTCGTCGGACACGCTGGAGCAGCAGTGGTGGTCGCACCAACCGATGGCGCATTGGGTAGCGACGGCGTCGCTACGCCGGATTCATACCAGGTGTCCAGTGGGATATGTCGCGGGCGATCTGCATAACCTACTAGCGCATGACAGGTTGCGGGGTATTCTGCTGCTGAAAATTATCCGTAATGGAAAGCGTCGGCTGACGCTTGTCGTCTTTCCACTTTGGCGAGGCGGATTCTTGGAGGGCAGCATATTACCGACACTGTCAAGCGCGGTATGTGTTGCCATCGGCGAAGGCGATGGGCCTTGCGATGGTTAGGTACACTTTCTCGTCTCTCGGCCGCGCTCTGAGGCGGTCACGGAAAGTCTCTCAGAAGGTGTCGGGGAGGCCGTGCACGAAGCAGTTCAACTATTTTTGCGCGGCGAAGACCTTGCCGCACTCCTGTAACACGATGTTCATGCGTGTGAAACAGCTGAAGTTGTGCAGTTCACTTCCTGCAGCCCCAACTACGGCAATCTCACTAAACTATGTTCCAGCCAGAGTGGTCTCCGTTTGTTTTGGTGGACCACTTAGTTTTCTGATTCACTGTCAGAGCTCTGTTTGGCATTCGCACGAATTTGAAACCTTTTCATATTAAATCTCTGGCGTTCTTCGTCAGTATGCTTCCAAGAACGGTAGCCAGGCTTTTGAAAAATAAATTATTCAGTATTCTGCAGGTCTCGTTGCCTCTGCATATCAAACTGCTTTTTTCCTTTTCCATTAGGTTTGAGTACTTCTCCACGATGTTGAGTTTTTAATTCCACATTGCCAATATCCATTGCCTTTGGTGTCTGAAAAGTACCAGTACCCATTATCTATATAGCAAAACCAGCAGGATGGAACATGCCCGCACCCATAAACGCATTTCCCAAATTTAGTGCAATTCTTGATGCATGGTTCACATTCTCAGGTTTTTCGTTCAGCACCTCACGGCTACCTTGTGGTTTCAAATCAACACAGACACGATCTAGCTTTTCTCCCTCGTTCATACCTGGGGTATAAATTAAAAATTCCAAAGTGAGGTACGTCACTACGCTCGTTTGCTGAACCGTATACCACGCATTCTGTCTTTCTCCCTGCCAATTATTTCCTGAGAAATTACCGCGTTTTTAACACAAGCCAAAAATTTATCCCACTGTCCAGGAGCCTGTCCCATCATAAACCACCGATTTGCAGCGTTTACATTCATAAACGTGGAATCAACTGTTAATTTACTGTTTTAATCGATCCGTTGCTGCAGCTTGTTTGGTTGAAAAAATTGAGATAAAAATTTCGACTTGGAACACCCAGGTGTTCAAAACTAGCACATCTCTTTGCCCATAAAAACACTCAGGCTTGATAGAATTAATATTCAATATTAAAGCCAGTACTCGGTTTTTTTTCTTCTTTCTTCTTCTCTTGTCAGTTAATCTGTTCGGGGTATCCTCATCCATCTGAAATTAAGACGTCTACAGTTTCTTTAACCTGGAAGAAAACATGGCCTTAATACAACCTTTCGCAAAGGATGTGTGCGTAGCAAAGAAAATTTGAAGGAAATCGATAGACTTAATTTATCACACACTAATCACCATTGCGACTCAATGGGGAAAAAAACCCTGATAATACAGTATAAAAACACCTGTACCCTTTCAATTGATCTTTCTTCGACTCTGCTCTCAAATTAGATACTTCCAGTGAAGCGAATCCTTACCTCATGTTAAGTTGTGTATCTAAAATCACAGATAAAACATTTTCAACCCGTCGATAGTTGCTACGATGTCTACATCAATTATACCGTTCCCCTTGGGGAACCGAAAAATTGAAAGAAAAAATTTTCTTCCGGGGCCTACAGTGCGTAACATAATTATGAGCATGTACTCAAAATAATTCAAGTGGGCAAAAATAAATATAAAAATTAAGAAATTCATAATTAGCAGAAAACAGGTCATCGCTTCTTGTAACAAAAAGAGGAATGCAAGAGAACGAAGGCGCTACTACGTGCCCCAAGTGTATGGCTAGTATTTTAGTTTTTCACCACTCGAAAGGATAACGTATTCGCAACGCGAAGACGTAGATCCAATGTGATGCAATACTTATTCGTGAGAGATTACGTCCCATTTTCTAGGGTAGTAGCCTCAAGATCCTTGACAATATTTAAATGCCTCCGGTTGGAATAAACAATGCGAGCTATTGTCCCCCATATGTTTCCTATAGTATTCAAATATGGGGAATAAGCAGACCAGTCCAAAACAGGTATAGAAGTGATTAAAACAGTGCGCGAAATCCTTCGCTCGATGTAGGCCCGCGTTGTTTTACATAAACATAAAATAATCATTAAGTGCAATTCCAAATGGTAGCAGGTAGTTCGTCAATACGTTAATGTAGGTTGATATGATTATAGTATATTTGATGATTGCCAAATTTGTTTTTCCTTCTGAGCTTATTCAACTCCAAACCATAACTGAACTACCACCACTGTTTCTACTAACTTATTTATCCCTCTCCTTTCGCAGATCATGCCAATAATACTTTAGTACATCTGGGCCGTCCAGATTGAATTTCTTTTCTTCAAAATAACTCTGTGGCTCAGCTACTTTTTATTGCTACATGCTGAAGACCGAATTGCTTGCGACGTAACATACGTGCTTCAGAAAGCGTTAGATTTTTCTTTTGTTTATTGAATTTGAAGTGTTCCAGACGTTTTACTGCTCTCAATACCATTTGGTGGTGTACTGACATGACAGTCTAAGTTTGGCTCTTTATCTCTAGCACTATGTGGGCGAATTTGTAGTGCTCGTGATATCCTTCGCGAATCTCTGTCTCCCAATTTTCGGTCTTCCCCGGACTTGCGCGTCGCGTATCGGTTGGGGTCGAGAAGAAATTTTCCTACAGTGGATGGGCTTTAGCCAGTATATTTAGCTATACATGCATAGCTCTTGCCTTTTCCACCCATAAGGAGAGCGCGGCTTTGTAACGCACGCGGTAAGGGAGGGTGTGGATAAATGGTGGTAGAAGCTTATGGCACATGGAGTACCAACAACCGAATAGACGGGGAGAGAATTATGTATGTATTTCTTTCTGTTTCACGGATGTCATCGCAAAATTTTGAAAGTCAGAAGAAATTAAATTTTGTATTAATTTTGGGCGTTTCAAAAATGAAAAACCATTTGCACATCATTTAGTTAGATAAAAGTTCCTCCGTCGCCGCTTCGCAGCTCGTTAAAGAGCTCGCTGTCCGCTTACTTAGATAGAGGAGCTGGCGAGCTATCCTTCATCTGCTTGCCTCGTCCGTGCATGTGTCCTTGTGCGTCTGCGTCTGCGCATGGGTGTCCGTGTCCACATGCGTCTGCGTCTGCGTGTCCGTGTCGGTGTCTGTTTCCGTGTTCTTGTCCATATTTCGTATCTGTGTCATAATAACTGTCCGTATCCGTGTATGTGTCCGTATCCGTGTCCGTGTCCGTGTCCGTGTCCGTGTCCGTGTCCGTGTCCGTGTCCGTGTCCGTGTCCGTGTC
>JAVCKV010534682.1:0-11249 GCA_032274145.1 Herpochondria borealis | reverse complement strand
TGTTGTTGGATGGAACAATAGACGATAGTAGTGTAATAGTGATCCTGGCAATATGTCTTCCCGATGCTATGTTACTCAGACCGACTGCTCTGGGCAACAAAACCGGCTCTCAGGCGGTTTTCTTAGGCATGGGGAAAAGTAGACAGAGAGAGAGAGAGAGAGAGAGAGAGAGAGAGAGAGAGAGAGTGGCCTGGAAATTTCATGAACAATGGGTGTCTTCCTGGCTTGCCAGACCAGCAGGTGTGACCTCGACGATAGTGCGGCTTCTTGTTATTTCTTCTCGCCTGGCGACGATTAGCTGCTTTTCTCTTTGGAAGATGTACATTTTGTGCATGAAAGTTCAAATGTTTCAAGTACTCCTGTCTGAATGATCAAATTGTATTGATGGAGTTCCAGAAGAAGGAGACAGAGTGTTTCCTTGGTTAAAAAGATTTTTTTGGCTACGAGAAGAAAAAAATTGCTGCTGTTGTCCGAACTCTAGCAATCTACAGTATGAAAAAGGGGAATTGTTGGCAATAAGGCTTCGACGAGGTTCAGCCTTGGCTAGTTGCCATCAAAGACAAAAGTCTTACAAAGTAGGATGTGATAAGCACTTTGTGAGAAACATACATAATGCATATGCACAGAAATATTAGGTCCGTATAGTACTGTTGTGATTGTACAATTCGTGTCGAAAAAATCGTAATTTATATGACGGCAGTGACGCCAAACTGCCCCCGGAGAAGGAGGGAGGGTTGATGTGGTGAAGGGCGAACCTTTTATTTGTTCTGCTGTACAATTATGCACAATTATGTAAAATGATGACGTGAGCACAAAGGATCATCCAAGAGGGGGCTGGGGCTACCCTCTGCGCTGTGGTTCTGTTCCGGTCTATCGACAGTCAGCAAAGTCAGTTCAAAGCATAGAGCGACATGTTTGATTGCGAATGCCCAAAAAACGCGGCGCGCGCCCGATGAAGAGAGAGAGAGAGAGACAAAGAGCTGATTGCGGAAATGAAGGTGCGCTCAGACAAAGGCGCTGTCGTAGGCAAATGACATGCATGCACAGAAATTGCGATGTGATTGTAAAATGACTTACTCTTTAAAAAAGACCGTGTGTTCGAAGTTGGTTCGAAGAAAGTTTTTTTTGTTCATTCGGGCAGAAACGTATGTAAGGAGGTGTGAGTATTTATGTGCTTGGTAGACGGGTGACCATTCATTGCATGTTGTTGGAGAAGAGGGGAAGGGAGAGAAGAGAGGGGGGTGAGAACCAAAAAAAAAAATGATAAGAAGGTGGCGAATTTGGGTTTTTTTGGCAAGAGAGGTGAACGTCTGAATAGAGCTCTTCTACTTGTGTGCGCGCAGCGAGACGGAATCTCCAGGCGGAGAGCCAGTTGGTGAGGGCAGATGGAACGCAGTGCTGTCGTGCTGCTAAACCGACTACGGTAGAAAGAATGTTCCAACGGTTGGTTGTACGGGAGCACTGCGCGGTTTGCAGCAGTGTTTTGTGTTCTTCCTTTTCTTCTCTCTCTCTCTGCCCCTTTCTTTCTCTTTCT
This sequence comes from Herpochondria borealis, assembly GCA_032274145.1. Taxonomy (NCBI): domain Eukaryota; phylum Rhodophyta; class Florideophyceae; order Ceramiales; family Ceramiaceae; genus Herpochondria; species Herpochondria borealis. The sequence continues at coordinate 9,715 of JAVCKV010534682.1, read as the reverse complement.
CTTTTCCCTCTCTCATTGTTGCTCCTCCGTCACACGTACTCATAATGGAGGACCAGAGGGAAGGACACCAGTCAAACAGCGCGGGCTCGGACAAAGCGGCAAGTGTAAAAGCGTGTTGTTGTTGGGCGACGAAGGGGTGGGGTCAACTAGGCGATGTTGTTTGAGCGACGGGGAACAGGACTGAGTGCAGACCTTCTGTTTGATTTTTTGCGAAAGCGGCCACGTATTCAGTAATGTCTGGTGTTTCTACGATGTTGTGTAGTACAGGTCCCCTTAGAAGTGCAAAGAAAAGAAGGAAGTGTCGCTGAAAGAACGGTATGATAATATCATTGAATAGCAGCAATATTGGCAGTCCCCAGCCTACGGGTCTACTCAGACGGTTTCCCCAAAAAGAAAGGGACAAGTTGCCACGTCTCTGGGGGTGTTGGTACAGTTGTACCAGTGTACCGTTCGGTACCCTGTGTGTGTTTTTCAAGAGCAGTGCCCCCCTCAAATATAAAACACCACTTCGGTGCAGATGTGTGCGACGGCGCACGGCATGGTTGAAAGGAGTGTGTGTGTGTATCTTAGAGAGCGCGTCTTTATTCTCATCGCCGTCGTGCGCCATGCCAACCTCGTTGAAACCTGCCCAAGAACCTGCAGGGACGTCCCTGTGGAGCACAAAAGCGGTGTGTGAACGAGCCGTCCGTATGAACTGTGTTACATTATGTATGAAGTTTGGAAGACGACTTCGTTTTTCGATGTTATATGTATGTTTGGCGAGTTGCCACGACGTACCCTTCGGTACCCCTTGGTTCACAAAACGCGGAAGAAGAAAGGAGGGAGAAAAATTGTGAAGGGTTATTATAGATTTTTTGAAAGCGGCATGTTCAAACGATTCGACCGACGCCTAAAGCTGCCTGACGCCACTGTCCATACGACGCACATTCCATTTCCTCGCAACCTGCCGGCTCAGATGGACCGTTTTGAGGAGTTGAGCTTGTCGCAAGTCCTCGACGACTGATTCATTTTCATTTCTTATTTTTTTCTTTCTTTTCTGCATTGCCTCGAGGTTGCAGGTTATGGCAGCAAGAGGCCGAAACCCAGCCTGGCCAGAATGTCGACATTTTACTGTCGGGCGTCATCACCACCTCCCTCCACTCGGTACAAAATTTGTGCAAGTTGCCTCTCTTCAGCCTTCATAACCAGTCAAAATGCAGGAACAGGGGGGGAGAAGGTGAAGGAGACGGTTCAATTTCCGTACATAGACATGTGCAAGTCGCAATCGTCACAATCCTCGCAATCCTCGCAATCGTTGAAGCATCCGTCTCTCCCAAGCGGGGCTGTTGCGAGCGTCAGACTTGGCTCTCTGTTCTCTGGGGGCCTGCTAGACATAAACGAGTGTCATTGACGCAGGAGGTTCTTTCTTTTTTTCCCCATTTTGGTTTTGTCTTTGAAGACGGCGTTCTGATTGTCGGAGCCGAGCTAAAAATGGGATGTGGGTGTGTGCGTTCTGGCTGGCGCCATCATTCTCCCTCCCCTTCGATAAGTTGAACCCGGAACGTTTACGTCACGGAAGGCAGATGGGATGAGCAAATGGAACTGTACAGTGTTGCACTGTACAGTACAACAGGTGGAACGTACTGCACTGTACCGTGACCATGGAATTACACCACAGTCTGATGTAATTTCATTGTCACGGTGTACACCACAGTATCGAACTGTCAGCGCGTGACAGACTTCGGCGCCACTGGCACTGGCACTGGCCCTGGCACTGGCCCTGGCACATGGTCGGTAACTGTCCCGTACACTGTACGATGCATGATGCATGTACAGGTACTGGTGTATGGTGTTCTGCGTACAGTTGCGTACAAGGCCACACGTCACACACCGTGTGTCCCGCCAGTGCATGGCGTGCAGACCCGAGAGCCCTAAGAATCGTTGGAACGGATATCACTGCATGATGATTGCCATCAACCTGATCCTCCCCATCATCATCATGACCAGCATCATCTCCTCATCACCATCACGCTCGGCGCGTCGCGCTCTCTCCCCTCTCCTCCCTCCTCTCTCCCCTCTCCTCTTCCGCAGTGAAAAGGTTCACACTGTGCTCTCTTTCCTAAACAGAAACCTTCCTACTAAAAATAAAATAGGAACAAGGACGACTCACCGCCGGTGAAAGAGCGCCAACCACCTTTGGCTTTCCTTGCATCTCCCAAACTGTTCCCTGCCGCACAACCTGGTAAACGGTTGAAAGCGTACATGTATATTAATACGGACAGTGTACAAGTATGATATGATGTATTGATATTGTAGCAAACTTGTTCGAGCATGTCAAGCTCCACGCAAATCACTCGTATGAGTATGACAGGACCTGCTTTTTTCCCCGCCCTCACCACTGACCACACTGACCGCACCGCACCGCACCGCACCGACCTGCTCGCCCTCGCCTTTCATCCCATTCTCTCCGACGGTTTCCATCCGTTCATCACATCACCTCCGAGCACCACAAACCACAGCATTTCAACCTCATTGAGCCTCACCTCTTTTTGAATTTGAGAAGAGTTGATGATGACCGCGCACGTCAGCATCATCTCTATCTCTCTCTTTCTCTCTCTCTCCCTCTCTGCAGCGTACCGCCCGACACCAGAGCAAAACATCACCACAACAAACATCACCACATCCACCACCTCGGCACTCCTGCTATCGTACATCACCCCAAAAACCCTGACAAATAAGTCAAAACCCCCAATCCGCCATCCCAACACACACATGTGCCCTGCCACAAACAACAGTATCTCCCTATGACGGGCTTTGCTCCCGCTCACCACTGCGCTCCCTGATATGACATGCGCGTCGCGCAAGCGCTTACGCTTTGCGTTCCGCCCCGTCAGGAGTCTGTGCACGCTGCTACTGTAGCAACCCAGCGCTATCGCTTTTTCCCCGATGCAGACGGCCCCGTCCACCGCCGGCACGAAAAACTCGGAGACAACCACCTGTGTCACCCCCACGACACACACACACACACACACATACCTCCCCGACCTGGTCAACCCTCAGCTCCAGTTTACGTGCAAGCGCCCTCGCCGGCACCACGCCAATGACCGTCGTCGTTACCGCGTGAGCACAGCAGAGCAGGGTGTGGACGACGGCCGCATGACCGGGACGCACGACAGCAGCCCGCCATGAACGTTTTTTTGTGGGTAGGTAGACGTAGACGACGAACAACCAACACCATTAACAACAAAAACGCCAATATTGGTGGTCAGTGGTCAGTTACCCCGTTCCAAAATAAAGCACGGGCAAGAAGCTATGTTGGGAAGAAAAAACAAGAACAACAAGAACAACACTGCTCGCCCACTACGGCCCGGTGCTCAGTCGGGTCGTCGCTGCCGTCGTCGTCGCTGCGCGTGATGCCGTACAAGTACAGCATTAGAGCATGCAGTCCAAACGTGTGTCCGACAGCGCCCGACGGCGATAGCGATGGTGGTAAGCGGGGCGCGGTTTTCGAAGGGAGCAGCTCGTCATCAGACGAGACGAGATGACACACACACCCACACACACACACACACACACACACATACGCCCATACGCACACACATGGGAGGATATTTTCCACGCAGGATGTGAGGCACGGAGTTTTGACTGTACGGTCGAAGTGTTGGTTGCGGGAATGATCAAACTGCACCTCGGCACTTTGGTCGGTACTGCGCAGTGCATGTATCGTATGTGTGTGTGTGTGTGTGTGTGTATGGAATGAAAATCACACAAGGATTTACGACGAAGTGTCGGTTTTATTTTTGTGCAAGCGTTGGTGTGTGTGTGTGTGTGTCGCCCGTTGAGTGGCAACGCTGTGCGGTGTGTTTTGTGTGTGTGTGTGTGTGTGGGCGTAAGAACAAATTGTTATTACAGGTACGGCTTTCTCAGAGGGGCTCACCGTCAACACCGCCCGGGTTGGACGGCTCTATGAGTCCGTAGCCACCATGATTCCTCTTGTAGACCAGACAGATCTCCTCCGTTTCCGAGTTTCGGAAGAGGTACCACGGATGGTCGACATACTCGCAGCAGAGCACGGCCTCATCGACCGACTGGAGCGGCATAGGAAAGACCTTCCTCCGCACAACGTCAGTAACGGCGGGAACGCCCGGAATCATATCATGGAACGCATCATGGAACCTATCTTCCTCGCCCTCCGTCTCCTCTTCCTCCTCCTCGTCACCCGCTGCACCAGCGGGAGCGGCGGCATCAGCCGCCTCTGCACTACGCGCCTTGCCCGAGCGTGAGATACGACGCTCCTTAAATTTGCGAATCGTGCGCGCAATACGCTCCTCGGCCGCGTCGACAGCGGCATACATGTCGTCGAGACGCACCTCCGTGCGAAGAATCGTCTTGCCGGAAAAGGCAACGACCTCGGCCTTGTGACGGTTCGGGATCGACGGGTTGTGATCCACGGTGAGATGCACATCCATCCGCGATATAACGCCCGTGAATCGACGCAGCACTTTGCCGATCTTGTCGTTGATGTGCGTACGAAGCGCGTCCGTCACGGTGAGGTTGTTGCCCGTGATGCGGATCGGGGCCGGCGAGGACGAGGCATCCGACCGCTGCTTCGTGTCCTGGTCGAAGAGCACCATGGTCGGCATGGTGGTCGACCTGGGCGCGACGTCCGCGACGCGCGGACGGGGCGGGCATACGGCGAGGCGCAGTGGGGCCGAGGTGCGCGCGCGTAGCGCAGCGGGGGTAGCGAAGGCGTGCATGGTGGGTGGGTTTTTCGTCTTCTCCTTCCTTGTGGAGGGTTGTCGTTGAGGTGGTGCGACGGGAGTGGTGCTTGTCGGAGGAGGGGAGCGGGATGCAGAGCTTTGAAGGGAATCGGGGGCGAACGGGAAACAGACAAAGAGGGACAGAGGCGGCGAATCTGACGGGAGAAGCAAAAAAGCGGTTAGGGCCTTGTTCGGAGGCGTTGTGGCGCGGGTAAGTGACGGGCTTCGACCCCCCTTCCAGCCAGCGGCAAGAGAGGCGTTTTTGTTTGAAAGGGGAGACGGGGGAGGTGGCGGGCGCGATATTTTCGTCGGGTCTAGGCCGGAATGCGTGCAAACGGGAATAGTGCAATATGATTGGACGACGTGCGAGGCCGTATGAAAAAGGGGCCATAGAACGCACGCCAAGTCATCCCCCATTTTCGCGGGCGCGTCGCCAAAGATATCTGGTAAATCTGACTGCTTGTGCTGAGTTTTGGTTATTTTTCAAGGCGGTCCGTCGTTGATGCAATGTGAGTGGGCGCGTCGAGATGTCGTCTCGTTGGTCGCACCTCCGCTGTTTTTTCCGCTTTTTCCACGAAATATCTCAACGAAACATGTGTGTGCCAATTTTTGCGACTTGCAGCTACATCCTGCCGCTGCGGCTGCGCACGGTTAACCAGCCACGCCACGGTACCACGTTCATACATCATGTATGTATGCGTACACGTGGCTAATTAATATGATGTATTCGGACTGTTCTGTACAGTATCTGCAACGACATTTCGTGAGGTTTCGTGCCTCTATGTACAGTATATTGAATTCACGTCGTCCGGAGCACTACAGTCCGTGAGATGCCAGGCCGGACACGTGTCAAAAGTACACTACTCGTACGGTTGCAAGTTCGTCTCATTCTTCTTTGTTATTAAAGACTGTGCGTCGTTGAATACAGTATCCCTGATTTAGCCGTGCATTTTTGCCGGGAGCCTGTTCCCAGTAAAAAGAGAATAGGAAAGTTTACCACCAATTTTTGGGCAGCTTATTAGTCAAAATGCGTATGAAAACTGCAAGTTTTGGCCATCACCCTCCCTTCAGATCGAAGCCCTCCTCCACTTCGCGTTCAAATACCACACTTTTTGTTCCAACGTCCATACCTTCGCCTTCTTCTTCTTCTTCTTACTGTTTTGTTTTGGTTCAGCGTAGCGTACAACACTACTTCTTACGACGTTGGCCCCCTCTTTACGACCAGGGCGATGATCAAAAGGCGACAGCGAGCAGCGCAGTGAACTTATAGAAACACAAAAGGGCCTTTTTTTAGGCGAAAAGGGTTATTGTTGCTCGAGCCTCAGGGTTTTGAGTGATGCATTTTTACAATATCATCGGCGGTGATCAGATCGACATCTCGCCAAGCGTTTCCTTCGCGCTCTCGCCCTTTCCGTAGAACGCGGCCACGCTTGCATCGCCAAACTGCACCGACCCCTTTGCCTTGAACGCCTTAATATACCCAGCCGCCTGATTATACCCTGGCGAATAGCTGGTCGAGTCAGTCTGACTATCCTCCGCAGCCCGCACAAGCGTTTCCCCGACGAGAATGGCGGAGAACCCGGCATCCCGCAGACGCCACGCGTCCCTAACGTCGGAAACCCCGCTCTCCGCGATGCGCACAACCGAGTCAGGGATGAATTGCACGAGGTCGAGCGAAGTTTGCACCGTTGTCTCAAATGTACGAAGATCACGATTGTTCACCCCGACAATGTCGGCGCCGACTGCAAGCGCGACGTCCAGCTCGTCGCGGTCGTGCACCTCGACCAGAGCGTCGAGACCGAACGCGTGCGTCGCCTCGAGTAACTCCTTCGTACGCTCCCGTCCAAGGGCCGCCACGATGAGCAGCACGGCTGAAGCGCCCGCCGCGGCAGCCTCAGCGATCTGTATCTCGTCGATGACAAACTCTTTGCGAAGGACGGGACAAGGGCCGGGGAAATCGCCATCGAACCGTTTCTGCGCGCCGACGACGGCGTGCAGATCGTCCATGCACCCGCCAAAACCCGGCCCGTCCGTGAGAACGGAGATGCATGCCGCGCCCGCGTCGTGATAGACGGTTGATAATAGCCCGGCGTTGCGGATCTTCCCGATCTCGCCTTTGGACGGTGAGCGTCGCTTGATCTCCCCGATCACTGTCAGAGATCCCGGCGGAAGCGTCAGCGCCTTGCGGAATAACTGCTTGCGTGGCAGAGAGCCGCGCTGCGACAGCGTCGACGACAGCGGGTGCGCCTCGCCCTGAGACGTGATTTCCGCCTTGAGCGAGGCTACCTCGTCCGCTTTGCGCGCGAGGATCGATTTCAGCACGTCTGGCACGTCCGCGGTTTCCGCGCTCATCATCGTCACGGTTCGTAGAGGCGCGGTGCGGGCCGCGCGTGTCGCCGGGCAGGGCAGACGGGACAGGCGGGGCAGGCGCCGGGGGGCGACGGAGCAGCCCGGTGCAGAGGAGAAGGTGGAGGCCAGCAGCGGGGTGACAAACGCCATGGGGCGGGGTTGTTTGCGGGAGACGAGCCAAAGATATGGGAGCGGAGTGAGATGGAAAGTGAGTGAGAGAGAGAGAGAGCGAGCGAGGTGGGGGCGAGTTTAGGATGTACGGAAGGGGAAATCGTGCCAAGAAGACGGTCGTCGGACGGTGAGAGCCGAGAGCAGAGCGAGCGAGAGACAGAAAATGAGGCGTGTGCCACTCGCCGGAGATGAGGGGAGACACGTTGCGATGACTTGATGGTGCAAAAGCGCCCGTTCTCAGACCTCAGCTCACCTGACATGACGGTGTCATATTGCCACAATGCCACAGTGCCACAGTGCCACAGTGCCACAATGACATCTACTATTGCGGCCAATAGGGACTGCACACGTGTCACGGTAAGGCACGAACCACCCCACCAGCGCACGAAATAATCTTACGGTTATTTTTTTGGGTATTTAATATATCATCATGTTGTTGACGCGCGGGGCCCGGCGCGCCCGGCAGCCGCGGCACTTCTTCTTGTCCCACTCACCGTCGTCGTCGGAGATGGAGATGGAGATGGAGATGGAGTTGGGGATGTAGTTGGAGACGGCGGCGCAGGTACAGGTATCGTGCCCGCCGCCCCGCCGTGGCGCCAGCGGTTGAGGCGGGTCGCGACGCGGTTCGGGAAACGGAACACGTTCTTGACCGAGGTGTTGAGACGGGCCGCCTGTTCGGGCGACTCGGCGGCGCGCATGGTGAGGCGCGCCATTTTGCGGTACAGGCGCGGGAAGCCGTAGTAGCGTGCAATGCCGTAGGCCGCAACCTTTTTGAGCAGCGAGAAGGCGACCAGCCCGCCCAGCACCGTCTCGCCGTGCATGTTGGTGTGTAACGGTCGTCGGTGGAAAGAGAGAGAGAGAGAGAGAGTTGGGAAAGCGTTGAGTAGCGGGGAGAGTGGTAGTAATAAGACAGCAGTCGTGTCGTGTGTGCGGGTGATGTGAGGCGGCACACGAGCAGCAACGTCTCCGCGCGCCCGTCGGGCTCTCGTGGCGGAATGAGACTGAGGTGTGACGCGCTTGCGAGGGCTTGTCGAGGGCTTTTCGAGGGCTTGCGAGGGCGGTGCGAGTGGGACTGAACTATCCCCGCGCGGCAGCCATCGCGCCGGGAGTGCCGATGCGGGGAGCGGCGCCGATGACGTCGTGCGACCGTGCAAAGTTGGAGGTGTATTTTTTTGCAGGGTGTGGAAAGATTGGGTGGAAGTACACACGTGGACACGTGGATGGTGCGACCGGATCGCTGCCAATCTCTGACCTCGCATTCCTGTCCGCAAACGCGTACAGATCCGCCACTTTCTTCTTCAAGTTATCTCTTGTCCTTCGCTGCCGCATCGTTTTGCTCTGTCGCACTCGCCCTTGTCGTTGTAGGGCCGGCGTCACAGCACCGCCGCCGTTCCGTGATGATCCGCTCCAACACCCGCGTCGCTACTTTGCCGGCCGCCGCCTTCGTCTCTGCGCTCCCAGTCTCCGCCGCAAAGGTCCAGGACACGCGCCTGTGCCGGCTGCAGCGCCGGTCGCCCGCGCCGGCCGCGACACCGGTGGCATGTCGGCCCGCGCGACGGGCCCGCGTCCGCATCGCGCAGATGCAGGCGGACGGGAGTGGCGGCGGCAGCGGCGGCAGCGGCGGCGGCAGCGTTGTCGGGGGAGAAGTTGGTGTTATCGTTGGACATGTTGTTTAGTTTTATTTTATTTGTGCGGTGACGATTGTGTGGTATTGTCAACACTTGCGCATGCTAACAACGTCAACATTTTCTTTTGTGTTCAGAGCGCATGCCAAAATCTTGTGCTGCTCGCATGTGGTTGGATACCTCGAAGCTTCTACCATTCACGACGACTCTTGTGTACTATCCATTACAGGAACAGCTGCAAGGTTAGTAAGATGATGACGGTCGTGCTCCAGAAGTACGTCGTAGCCGATCACAGGGAAAACACGCTCACTCATTGCTTTGTGTGTTTTGTTGTCAGCGTGCGGGGACTGCCCGATCTGACGGCGCCAACTCGACGGCTGTGGACCAACCAACTGGACAGCAGGGGTAACGACGACGGGGATGAGCAACATTCAGACGTTGTGAGCCAATCTAGAAGAAGCGCAAGACGAGCTGAGAGGGTTCATCGGCGAATGAGGCGAGCGGCTGGTGGGAGCAGAGGGCAGAGCAAGTACACTGCGGATAACGGGCCTGCCACCAACATCCCCGGCAATTCACCTGCGAGTACACGACAACTTCCAGACTATGCAACAAGTCGTGATTCGGACAATATGAAGCCGGTCACAGTGCTACGTCCACGCCGAGCAAAGCCTTGCAGTTATTGCCACGTTCCCTACCACCACCGTATCGCTCCATTCAGCAACATGAAGTTAGTGCCTTGCCTTCTTTGCGGTGAGTGCTCCTAGTATTTGAGATCACTGCTGTTTTTTCTTCTTCTCGACTCACCCTCAGTGTCCACGCGTGTACCCATCA
>JAVCKV010534571.1:0-10298 GCA_032274145.1 Herpochondria borealis | reverse complement strand
CAGATCAAGTGGCTTTGAGCGTCTGCTTTGCTTCCGCCTACTTGGTGTTTCATGTCGTTGCTGTCATGTTGACAACGACGTGGTCGAAACGGTGGCAACTTGAGAAGCCTATTCAAACCAAGTTTCTACCACATGACGAACATCAAGATGCATCCTTTCTCTATATTTACCAGCATGTTTGCGGTGGATCCCTCGCCAAGCTGGCCATCTTTGCGGCTGCTCTACTTTCAACTCCCTGGCTACTCCCCTCTTCATACCTTCGACTGTCTCTGATACCCAGTGTCATGAATGCTTTCATTCTCACACTTGTGATTGATTTGGTCATGTATCTAGTCCACTATGCGGTCCATCACTACCCTCTCATCAAGAAGTGGAGCGGGCACCACGAACATCACCAAATCATTTCTCCTACCACCGAAACGGCAGTCATTGATTCACTCCGAGAGTCCCTCCTATTGGCTTGGTTGTGTCCCCTCATGGCCATGAATATGTTGCCTTTTTGTACCTTTAGCGACGGTATCTTCGCCATGATGTTGTTTCAAGTTCATTTGACTGCCGTGCATCACGATCATGGATTTGTATTTGATGAATTCATACATTCTAGACTGAGAATGGTGACAACCAAGTCCCATCACGTGCATCATTTGCGGCAATGCAAGAATCTAGGGCACATTGTGTTGTGGTGGGACATGCTAGGTGGAACCTACATGTCCTGGGAGGAGCAGCAAGCTACTACTACTACCACTATGAAGAGACAGTAGGCAAACGCTGCTCAAGTGTCATGAGGTAGGACAAGAATAATATATGTATAGAGGGTATAGACTATCAGCTATTGCATAAGTCGTCTCATGTCTCATATCCCCTATACCTGCCTCTGTCAATGAACATATTTATTTGAGGCCTATTGAGAAGAAGCAGAGCTTTGTATCGGCGAAGGCTTCCACTCTAGAGTGGCCGCTGAGTCAGTTGTGCTGCTGCTTGCGAGATAGACAACTGTTACGGGTTTCTGTGTCTCCTGTTCTCGCTGTGAATATCATCGTCCAGGTACTACACGACGTAGCACAGTAAGTGTTCGTTGCGTTACTCTTAGCATAGCCCACTAGATGGCATCAGCGTGTCGGAGGTTACCTTGCATGTGCGACGGGCAGAAATCTAGGTTTGCAAATTTAGATGTCAAGAAAATGTCAAAGTCAGGATCAATATGTCACAGGATGACGATCTGCGAGCAAATTCGTCTGATCAGAAGACACAAGAAATGAATGATAGATACGATTTGGCCCTTCAACACGGCAAACTGGTAACCTCCCATACGCTACCATAATCGATGTTCGTAATGTTTAGAGTGGTGTTCTCTTTGTTCTCAACTACACTCCACACCATGTCGAGGTTTACTCAGCAGCTCATCGTGTGCGTTCCTGCTCGACAACTCCAAGCGACCCTATTGATGCTAGTGTGGTCTGCCCAAGTCTTCCGCACAAGATACCATTCATCGGATGAAGGACTAGTCGATGCATCCGAGTTCTCGTCTCTCTGGGAGGAAGAGTCGTGCTCAAGAGCAGAGGGTAACAAGCACTTCACTCAGTTCAGTGATTCCGAGGTAACAAACATGATGGTCGCTGCTTTGTGCATATCAGGATTCGCCTGCCTCTGGAAACGGGGAAAGTGTTCCTTCCCAGAGAACAAAGAAGCAAAGCTCACGGCTGGTAGAATCCTGTTCAACACCGTCATCATGCTGAGCTGTTTTTCTCTGTCTTTCTTTGTTCGGCTGGTTCATGCAAAGCCTGCTACTTTCTGGCCGCCGTCCAGGAGCCTGACCCTGTCAGAGGCTTGGCATACCTTTGGCGTCGCATACGATGTTTCCCATCAAAATATATTTGTGTTTCTGGTGCACACTTTCAATGTGGCCTGCCTCCCATGGCTACTATTGTCCACTAGCCGTAAATCCTTGTTGGAGGCCCTTTTGTGGGGAGGAATCGGCCTTGTTCTGGACCTCTTTGCCCACCGTATGGTGTCCACTCCAACAGACTATTGCCTCCGCAATCAGTTTCTACACAACTGGGATGCGCAGTCGGGATGGCATATTCTACTCCACGTGCTGATGGAAATACCCATGAACGTTTATAAGCTGTTGGTGGTGTGAGGAGAGGATCGAACATGAACAAGAGGCGGACATCGTCATCGATCTGCAGGAGAACTTGTCAGCAAGTCAATACCCTGCTTGACCACCATCATGAATCACCACGGTGTAGCTACAACTTGTTGCAGGGTGGTGATTAAAACATGATCACACTCTAACATTATTAGAAAGATCACTAAATATGCATGGGCCACTGCGCGACCTAACTTCTACGTGTCTCTAGACTGCTTTCAAGAAATGCCTAATGATGGAAGCTGTCATCGCTCGTTGGCTGCCTTTGAATTAGATTCATCATGAGCTAAGGTGCAGCAATGCCATGAAGGACAAGTATGCGGGGGCTAAGCATACACTCAAAGCCACTTGATCTGTAAACATGTTGTTGTAGTGGAGGGCTAATGGTCCTCCGCAACGAACGCTGTGATCTTGTCAACGGTCAGACACCCAGCAGCAGTGCTACCGGACAGTACGACGAGACAAACTTGGCACGAATGCAGGAAGGAGTTTGCTAGTACTATCACGACCAATCGCAATAAAGCATCGGCTCTCAGTCACAAAACTGGATCCGCTATTTCCGAGGTGCTTGCAATGGATCACGTTGAACCAAACCATCCTCGTAAAATGGCTCCACATATTCCCCTGAGAATTACTCGCGATGCACCCGCTGGGGTGGTTTATCAGTGGCGTACATTCCCTGGCTTTCCGGTCGAATAGCAAACAAATAAAACGTTCAACGCGTTAGGAAACAACCGGGTTGTCTAGTTTCGAACTACTGAGATTGCCTGCGTACACTGCACTCTCGCCACCAGATAGGGTTTTGTCATAGATCTTCACACCACGAGGAACTCACGCATAAGAAGGCTCAGTTTGAACTCTTCGCTCCGAATGGTGGACATGTCGTTATTCAGAAATGTGAGCGTGCCTCTAGCAAGACAGTACGGTGCCACGAAACGTTGTGATTACGAGCAAATCGTGAACGACCGCTATCGATATATTGATATCGTCTAACATATGCATAACAGGAAGGAGATGACCCTGATAGACGAATATTGGATGATGAAGTTATAGTGTAATTAGCAACGTGGGAACCACAAAACATAGCACACAAGAATTACTGCAAACCCAAACCACTCAACAATGAAGCAGATGGACTGGCGGGGGCTACAACATTGACATGTCTACCACGATGCTGAAAGACCGCTTCGCGTGCCAACTCCATTGCCGCACTTGGTAGCCACAATTCCCACCCAACAAACGATAACAACTGATCCCTTTCCTGGTGAGTCGTCGCGGTATAGTAATCGCGGAAGCGTCTTAGCAACATGTTTCTTGTGGTGTCAGGATCCATATCCAATTGATGAAACTCGATCAAATAGTACCCATCGCTGTCTTTGTCAGTACGCGTATTCGCAAAACCTTTGAAGTCTGACTTGTTCGGAAAGGGTTTTAGTCTTTGCAAACAGTTAAGCTTGAGAAGTTTCTTTGCCACAACATCGCATTGCGTGAACATGACGAAAATCAGACCTCCATCTTCGGTGGTGCGAATAAGAGAATCCACAAACTCTTTGATGTTGTCATCCACAGAGTCCAACTGATCCATAATCAAAATAGATGGAAACTCGTTCTGGTTGATATCGTATTTCATGATCTCTGCCGACTTTGCGCTGAGCACTCCAGGTTCGACCCATTGTCCAGAAACCAGCACAAAACTGAGAATAAAGTGAGATTCCGTTGTTGTTGAACGAAACCATACATACCAATGGCGGTTTCGAATCCTCCACACTGGCACGCACCCTGAGTCTGTGTAGTAATCGCAAGGCCGCCGTTGTTTCCCACTTCCAGCTATAGAATAGAAACAAAAACTGCCACATGGTACACGCTTTTGATTCTCCTTGGGCATGTACAGTATACCCAAAGCATCAAGAATGAATCGGACCAGTCACCGTGAGCTTTGAATCGAAAGGTGGAAGATTGTCCCGTCCTCCATAGCAAGAAAGATCCATTTTGTAGTCTGGCGGCATCTGCCACGTAGTCGGCAGACATCGCATACAGTAATGCCAGGGTGTGATATCATGACAGAAACTGGAACAATTCTAATGTGTTCCTGGAACACTTCTGGAAGATTCGTCTTCAACACAACTCGCAGAATGGATTACTTTCTCTCGGTTCATAAATCAACGGGAACAATTCTAATGTGTTCCTGGAACACTTCTGGAAGATTCGTCTTGAACACAACTCGCAATGGATTATATACTCTCTCGGTTCATATATCAACGGCCGTCTTCGACAACATCGTCGCAATAAGCCCTACACTTGCCTCTTCCAATGCACAAGGTTCTTCTCTTCGCTAGTCTGACTTTTGTGGCACATAATGCCGTTGGCTTCGTGCCAGCAGTCCGCCCAGGAGCAGCTCTGAGGACTGTAAGCAGTGTGATTCTATGATATGGTTGTAGCTGTTCCCACTAGTTGTTCATACATATCTTGCCTGTACAATATCTAACTCGTTTTGTCGCTGTCGCCTTTTGCTATTCCGACGTACTTTGAAAAAGAGCTTCATGCAGCAGCATGCACGCCAGTCTACCTGGCTCTTTGGGAAGGAGGCTAAGGAGAAGAAGGTAATTCTCGTGACTGGTGCCTCGAGTGGTATGGGCAAGGATGCTGCCTTGACGTTGCTTGAACGTGGCCATACAGTGTACGGAGCTGCTCGTCGCGTCGAGCAAATGAAGGACTTGGTGGACAAGGGTGGATATGCCTTGAAAATGGATGTCACATCCAAAGATCAGATTGTGGATGCGGTGCAGGAGATTATGAAAGAACAGGGCAAGTTGGATGTTCTAGTAAACAATGCCGGGTACGCCGTTTACGGATCGGTCGAAGATATCACCATGGAAGAAGCTAGGCGTCAGTTTGATGTCAACATTTTCGGCGTGGCTCGATTGACCAAGGAAGTTCTACCTCACATGCGCAGTGCGGGCAAGGGAACAATCATTAATCTCAGTAGCATGGGTGGCAGGATTTATACACCCTTTGGTGCATGGTATCATGCCACGAAGCATGCCATGGAGGGATGGAGCGACTGTTTGCGGGTTGAATTGGAACCCTTTAACATCAAGGTGGCCATTGTGGAACCCGGTGCGATTGAAACGGAATTTTCCGAGGTGATGATGCAACCAATGATTGATCGGAGCAAGGGGTCTCCCTACGAACCCTATGTGAACAACTTCGTCAAGAATGGTGAAAGTATGGAAAGCAATGGATCGCCGCCTTCGCTCATTTCCAAAATCATAGTCGAGGCCAGTGAGAGTAGGAGGCCTAAACGTCGCTACTTGGCAGGTGCCACAGCGAAGCCACTGGTGTACATGAGACGCTGGCTGGGAGATGGTGTTTACGATTTCATCATGCTAAGACTCATAAAGTCATCCTAAATAGAAGGCAACATTAGTATATATGCAATACAGTGTGTATGCACTGCTGCTCAACATATAGGTGGGTCATAATGGACTGAAACCACGGAGCTTGCCAGAATCCTACTATGACACGGATGGAGACGCGATCTGCCCAGCGACTCAAATCAAAATATAGGTCGTGTTCGTAGAGAGATAATGCCCATCCTTGACTCGAAACCCTATTTCGCCTCTTCGTCAGCGAGCAACCTCAAGGTAGTAGGGCTAGCTACCGCTAACACAACAGCATCAGTAATGAATAGAAGAGAAAGCAAGGTTTTCATTCAGTCGATCCGAATAGGAGGACGTGGCTATTTATCGAGTCAACAAGAAATCAGTTCTCTATTCTCTGAAATCTGTTCAATAGTTCTGAAGAAGCGAAGCAGGATTCCACCATGTTCTTGAGCTGGTCGGGTCTCCTTTATAGTTGCCGATGCATCGGGGCCGGGGTGCTTTGTGATTTGGCTCGTTGTAATGCAAGTCTGGCCAACTTGATTTTGGCCAGACTAGCTTTATTGAAGATGACACTGTAAGGGAGAAGCAACAGTAGCAAACTATACTATTCAACAGTATGCCCAAGGCATGCCTTTAGAATGGGATATCTTCATTAAAACACGCAGAAATGGTGCATAACCCAGAATAAAAAGAGATGTGATGCTTCTCATCTTCTCAAAATTCTCAACATTGAATGTTGAACTGTTCCTGATGATGATGCGGGTTTTCCTTGCGTTCGCATAAAGTGAGCGTCTTACTACCACAAGAGGTCTTCTTGCGGTTGAGTTCTGGGCTTCTGCTGCACTCGTCCAGAAACTGGCATTACATCAAGGGGGGAGATAGGGTACAAAGATTCGTCTCTGGTAGCTGTACCAGTAGACTTACGGATGTTGTTCGGAGCGGCTTTGATGCCAATCTCTCTCTAGAGTCTAGCTTGTTCACAGACAGTCAGTAGCTGTCGGATACATCTTCACAAAGGTTAAGGCTTTCTGTCACATACAGTAGCGAAGACGGTAACGGTATACAGTAGCGGTATATACTGTAACGCATCTCAACGTTTTGTCTCATTGCCATCATACATCATCCGCTGCCCTTGTTATTGTTGTTGTTGATGTTGTCAGCAGACACTCACAACCACCTTGCAGTAGCTGAAGTAGCTTCAAATGAAATCAACGACGCGTCGAAGGACAATCATTCGAGATTGTTTTTTCCTCGGCTTTTTCCTACTGGTGCTGGCCAATGCTTTTGTAAACTTCAGGCTAACAACGAGTGCTGCTCCGGTTGCGGCTGATGCATGTCCTCCGGCCATAGCACTAGTAGTAGATCAACAGAAACAACAACTGTCTCCAGGAGCCAAAGCATCATTCCAAACGCAACAACAATCATTGCAGGATGAGCAGCAGCCCTCGATACTACTCTCCAACTCAACAACAGCCAGCAGCACTGCAACAGCACAAGATAAGCCAGCACGCAAACAGAAGCTGCGCTTTCTAGTCGGTTTCTTTGCCTATGGGGTTGCTGGTAAAGGTAATACCCTGAAACGGCGACAGAAATATCGACAATACTTTGACATGATGAAAGATCCTCGCATCTGTTCCCTGAATCAATTGTTGTACGGTAGCAACGATGGGACGAAACCTCGACCCAAAGACTACTCGTATCTAGCCAATCACAATGTGAATGATGATTGCGAATTCATTTATACCTTTGTATCAGGCTTTGACAACTCTTCGTTGCCGACGGAACTTGTGCGCAACAGTAGCAGTTCAACAGCGGAAACTATACAAGTGGCTTCGGAGGCAGCTCACTTTCAACGCATTGCTACGCACAAAAAAGACAATGACTTGACCTTTCTCAATATTCAGGAGAATATGAATGAAGGAAAGTCTCAAACATGGTTTCATTATGCCTCTCAAGTTATGGATCAACTGGATATTCAATATGCCATCAAGACGGATACCGATTGCTTGATTGTGTTGGATCACTTTTTTGACTTTGTGGAGAGGTACCTCCAACCACTGCACTCTCATGAGCGCGTCTATGTCGGTAGATTCTCGGACAAGGCCTTTTGGGGTGGATCACGGCAATTTAATACCAAGGATAGTAGCGCGACGGTCAATGCCCTGCGAAAACGCAATGCCGTCAGTGTCTACATGGCGGGTGAATTGTACATGGTATCCAAAGACTTGGCGCACTGGATCAGTAGCGGTGGGAGTTTGTCAAGCATGCCGTACTACGAGGGTGTGGAAGATCATGATGTAGGCATGCGCATCTACGACTACCCCGAACCCATTCATGCGGTGCGACTGACGGGTGATTTATTGTTTTGGGTCCATCCGGCCAAGACTCGCGAAATATGGCAGTTGTTTTTGAATCGAGAGTCATGACAGAATGGAACGAACTTTGATGGAAGACCCTGTGATGGATGCACACTTGACGAAGCTCATGAAGCTTTTTGACAAGAAAAAGGATGTGATGAGCAGTAACAACACCGTGACGAGCAGTATCAGCAAATAGTTATGTCTAGACAGGAGAATGCAAACCAATGGCTACACGTAATGTAACAGCAAACATACGACTTCAGAAGGACAAAACACTGGTTACGAGTAACATGACCGAGAAACCGAACGATGGTGAGCACCAGATGTGTCCGGACGCCTATCGCTGCAGGCTATACACCGGTGGCCAAGAGAAACGAGCAACGACGAACTTCGCATCCGCGACCCCCAACGCGCAGTTACTAGTAGCACTCACATGCTGCATGCAGGCTGGATACACCTCGAATATTGAATCAGTTGCTCCTAAGTTGTCGCCATATCTTCTTGGTCCCGAGCAACTCAAAGAATCTCAAACCGGCATGTACCCATCTTAAAGTGGCTTTTGCCTTGAATACCGATAAGTGGTGTTCATCTCTTGTCCTAGTTGTACTGCCTTTTGATTGACCGCTGCGTGGCGTTGGTCGTATATCTTCACCCGCTTATCAACTGGTGATGTTCGCAACCGGGCTTATCAACTGCAGGTCGCTCGAAAGCTGGTATCTTGCAGATGTGGGACCAGGGCATCTAATACTTCTGGTCATGATGCCTGCCTTGATACAGTTGTACTGCATTTTGATTGGCAGCTGGTTTTGGGTTGGGGTTGGTCTTGTATCTTTCGGTGATGTCAACATCAGGGCTTATCAACTGCAGGTCGCTCGGAAAACAGGTTGGTTCGGGCTACTTAGCGTTGTGCAACTCTAAAACTCTTTGCGGGGCTTATCAAATCTAGCGATTTGCTCTGGTGTACTGTATTTTGTCGCAGCATATCGAAATTCTGACACTAGGTTCTTTTGCAGATGTTGTACCGGGGAGCATGATAGATCTTATCTGGGACATGCCGTTAAACGGGACGGGATACGTAGAAACTGGTATATAGGTAGTGTAGCCAGTACCGTTTAACGGGGTGTCCCAGGGGTGGGGAAGGCAAAGAAAAGTTGACTTTTGCCGTTCACAAATACTTGACAAACTGCAGTGTTTTGCTTGTTTGTATCCACCATCTTCGCCAACATGTACCTCCGCTTTTTTTTCTTGCTAACCGCTGCTACAGGCTTTACTGTTATGTATCCATCCAGCATGCGTGCTCAAACGGTTTTGCATGACGAAAATGCTCCTGGAGCATGGAAGATCGACGAGGACGAGGTAGGTGATTTGTTGCACAATCTTCCCTTCTGAGATAATATCTGAAGCATCAACGTGGGAATGATAAACTGTTCGTACACGTTCGCTTTCTCTCAATTTCTTTGTTGTTTTCTTCCCTTTAGTGTATTAATTGTGGCGTGTGCGTGGGTGAAGTTGCTGAAGGTGTAATTGAGGAAGGGGACAACGCGTACTACATCGCAATTCAACCTACAACCCCTGAAGACGATGAACGTCTTCATTATAATGCATGTGCAGTGTGTCCTGTCGATTGCTTCTTCAAAGATGGAGTTCGTATGATTCCCTAAGCTACATTATGACATTGGAGTTGTTTGAAATAAAACAAAAGCACAAATCTAAAGTTCCAGAGATGTTCCTGGATGAGGCCACGTCGCAGTATATACGAATAAGTAAAGGTTAAGATTGACCATCAGTGGTATATCGTCATCACGTGTACTGGAGTACTAGCATCATCCAGTCGTTATTGTTTTTGCGATGGTACACCAAGACATCAACGATCACAAAAGTCATCGAGCGAAGCCACCATTGTGCGAGTGGGGCCGGTCCTTCTTACTCTTTCGACATGAAAGTATTCGAAGAAGAGAGCGAGTCGTCTTGCGCATCAGCTTCTTGCGAGGCAGAGCCGAGTATAAGTTTTTTTTAAAGACGACCAAACAACGAAATTAGCTTCTTTATGATGACTCGTCCGCATCACCTCATTGAGACGACGAGGCATTGAGATCGACTGTATAAGAACTAGACCCAAACTCGACTTTGACGCTCGGACGAAGTATTCTTGAAAGGCCCGTCCGCGGCCTTGTTCACGAAGAGTGGTTTGGGATTGCATCAGATGGGAGATACCCGCCCTCAGCACAAGACTGGCACATCCAAGCTTCAAACTCTGCATGCCCTTTTTCTCCGACTGAACCACCGACTGAAACACGGCATGTGTACCTATATAGGGAAGAGAACAACCATTGACAAGATGTATGGTGGTTGCACTACACCGCCCGCTCGTACAGAAATTGTTTTTTAGAATCGTTGCTGCCGTTG
>JAVCKV010534460.1:0-11251 GCA_032274145.1 Herpochondria borealis | reverse complement strand
GTCCAGACACTAGCAGCAGCAGCAGCACCTAACAAGGAGTTGCCCGAACGATTGTTGCCGGCATCTCTGAAGAACGGTTTTGCATAGGCCAAGTACAAAACTGGGCGCGACTGTTTCCCCACGACGGCACCTCCTCGATGTTTGACGCGATAATCAAACAAAATGGCACCACCCGCTTGACATGTGAGCGGAAAAGAGGCAGCAGCAGTATTATCAAACTGTCCCAGCTTGTGCGTGCCCGGCTGGAATTCCGTAGGACCATTGTCATCGTTCAAATCAACGAGTGGAAAAAAGACATTGATGCAATGAGGTGGTAGATGCGTATGATGAAACAAGTGTCCACCGTCTCCATGCCATTTCTGTGGAATCGATGATTCGCCGCCTTCGGCCCACATGACACCCGCGTACAAGAGCGTTACACCATCTCCTCCTCCTAGCAATTCGTGCACCAAGGGATAGACAATCGAGTTGTACACGAGACCAGATGCGGTATACGGGAACTGGTCCAGTTGATAGCGCACATCTCGACGACCTCCATCACGATGTACAATTTCGGAAAAGTTGACATTCGAAACGGCAGCCAGCAAATGTGAATTGCAAGTGGCAATCGCATGACGTTTGCGGTCCGCCAACTGTTGCTCCAACAGGCAAAGGTCCGCTTGTGCCTTATCTTTGCAGTTTTTCACAAAGTATGGAGGCAATACATTAGGAATAACGCAACATCCAGATGCTAGAAAGGTTTCGACACCATGTTGAAAGGACGAAGAGTCGAGCTTGCGTTTGCGTGATGAGCCCCAACTTGGCGCACGCTCAATGCGTTCATCGGCGTCTGGTCCAACGAGACACTCTTCAGGTTTCGTGGCTGCTGGGCGAGGTGTCGGCGCATTGAGACACTGAGAGAGGATGGTGGTAGCATGCTCCATGTATGATGTATGTATGTATGCAGGACCAGTTAGTTACTCACACAAACATGTTCGATCATGGTCGATGGATGTTGTGCGTTCTAAAATATTGCAAGCGCACGTCAGGCAGACGCTATTAGGACAGTATCGGCATATACAGTACAGGTACAGTGCAGGCGGCTTCGCGTTTGAATTCTTGTGTAGTCTACGAGTATGTATGTCGCCTCCGATTCAAGTAGTAAGCATAGTGTCAAGCCAAGCGGAGGACCTTCAACACCTCACACAGGGAAGTGATGGTAGAGCCCTCTCTAGATAGTACGAAGCTAGTACAGTAAGTACGAAGCTAGTACAGTAATGCCTGCCAAAGATGCTCGCGCGCGCAAGACCTCTAGTTGGCAGTCAAACTCAAATCCAAAGCTTCATAGGTCTACTCAATACCACACCTTGCTCGTACCAAACAGGGAACAATTCCATCTCGTTGCATTTTTAAAGTATATCAGATGGCTGCCGATGTCACCTTGTGTGTGTGGTTTGCTTGTTCTGGCACTATCAGCCGCCTACACGTGAAAGAAACTTGTCATCAGGTATTAGAAGTAGTGAGTGAGACCCTCTACACGAGACTTGCCTTCTACCACTTCAAAATAATCAAAAACAGCCATTGCTCATGCCATGACTAGTTATTGAGCACTCTGGGGATTTGATCTCCTTGCAACGGTCGTACTTGAAGCCATTGCTGGTTACATTGGAACTTTGCTCGGCGCAAGCATGGTCAGCATTATCACAGCGAAGTAAGTCATCGTTGCAAATAGTTGCTCCACCTCCCGCCATTACTGTCACGTCGATACCTTTGTTAAGAAAGGCAGCCAGCCCCGACAGCTTCCCAGCATCCTATCGCACAGTAGGACGTGCTGGGTAAAAACCGTGCGTTGGTTGTCGTTTAAATACATAGTAGGTGCATATTAGGTAGAGAGCCGCGCGTCGTCTTACTAGGCAAAGTAGGTTGGCCACATATCTCGGGAGAGCGGTCTCTCAGGGTATAATCTGGTTCTTATGCATCGAGGACTAGTAGCGGCAGCCCAAGCTGGATATAGTGGTTGCATGCATCTAGACTCCTAGCTTTGTGTGTGGTGCATGCATTCGTCACCAACATGCTACTATATTCCAGAGCCGACACGAGCAATTCTGATCAAGACGTTGCTAGAGACCACCAACAGGCCAACCAAGTGTATGGGTTCTCGAATCTTGCAAACGCACGTCAGACATACGATTTCATATGACAGTATCGGTAGACAGTGTTGGTCGCTACCACCCACACAATCTCAATCCTGCCGGCTTTCTTCATCTGGAGCTCTTCATCTGGAGCTCTACTGCTACTCCTAAACGCAGCACTCGTCTAGACTAATAATGCACATAGCACCATCCGGCGCTAGCCTGTTAGCTATGACAAGTCCTTCCTTTCTGCGCAGTTTGTTGAAACAACTTATGTCCTTGCACGGAGAACGTACAAATTGAAAAACAACACGGCTCGCCTGGACATCCAAAAGACACGCATGAGGGTGACTCTGGAGGAACGGGCAGTTGCTGAATACGAGTATTCTTAGAGTAACTGTCTATTGTACATTGTTGAATTTATATACTTCATTTGTTCACCAGATGTCAGGAACGACCATACCACGATGACAGCACCGCTTCCCGTCCGCTCAGCGAAGTTAAGCATAGTCGGGCCCGGTTAGTACTACGGTGGGGGACCACGGGTGTTGTTCTTTTTGAACTTTTGCACTTCCCTTACATCGTTCTCTAGACTACGTGTACCTCGGCTGCGATGGAGGGTTTTCTTCTTTGTCAAAGCCACGTAGTCACTCGATTCTGGTCGGTATGGCAGATCTTGGCTGGCTGTCATGTGGTTGTGGTTGTTGTTGCTGCTCTTGCTGCTGGAAGATCATGAACTGCCAAAAGAATGTGCCACAATAGATTGGGTCCCACAGGGATATTCGTGTCAGGACGCTCTTTGTGTGAGTCTTCCACTCGCCTGTTGCGACGGCTTAGTCACTACTGTAGGAGTTGAGCACAATCACGTATTTATCGTGGGTATTGTGACTACGCACAGCATGTGCGTTGAATAGCTGAACTATACGCTGAGTATGTTGTTCGGCGAAAGAGAGGGTGCTACGCTGATCGCTACCTCTACTACTAGCTAGAGTACCTGCACTATCTATCACCGCACAACTCCTCACCATTGTAGTCAGCTAAGAAGTGTGAGGATGCCTACAGGTTGCGCTGCAGCAGCAGATTCCTCGATTGAGGGTGTGCAAGTAGGTGCATGGGTTGTGTGTAGTACTCGGAGTACTCCGTAGTATGGCATAGTAACTATAGTCAGTCGACTAATTCGACCATAGCGCATGTGGGAACTCTTGCGCTTGAATGAATCCTGCACAGAGGGAGGGAAAGATGAGATGCGATCCAGGATATCTCAAAGCAAAAGAACAAATGCAGACACATAAAACAACAACTCTCCTGTACGTCAGAACCCTCCCTTAAAAGCAAAACAATAATGAGCAGCGGTCAAGTATCCTTCGCCATTTTGGGCTTGTTGGTCATGTTTGATATTGGGTTTGTCACCAATTTCTTCGTCATCCGGGCTGCTCGCAAGTATGTCGACGCAAGAACTGATGAGGAAACTACAAAGTTGACGGACGCCGATAACGATCCAGCAGAGGTCGAGTATAAAGCTTCACTGCTGGAAACGATAATATTTGGTTTTGTGTTAGGGAAGGTCAAGGTGAGATCATCTCTTTGCTTGTTTGTCACGTAGCACGATGTTCGATCCCCCCTCTTGACCCTACGTGTCTAACACGGAATGTTTCATTTCAGCCCGATGTCCTGTTTCCCCAGTACTTCCCAAATTGGAGGCCCATTCCATTCAAGTTGGGTGTCATCACGACATCGATCTTGGTCCTAACTTCACTTGCTTTTCTCTCGCCGGATTTCTTGATGAATTCGTTCGGGCTCACCCTCTCGGGTACACTAAATGGTGAGATTTGTTCGGAGGAAGAGCGAACTTCAGATCTCTTGGAACTTGAGGAAGAAAGTAAGTATGAGTCACAAAAGGACTGCCATTGAATTCCTGCTGTTGGCTCTAACCATCTGCGGTTACTCCCTACGTCTAGTTGAAATCCTGACACATATTAGCGACGCAAGGCTGCAGTTCGCGTACATGACTAACCTTAGTTCTGCTATGCGAACTGACACTGCATTATATGGAACCACGGGGTTTATTTGTCCCCAATCGGCGAATGGTGAGCTTACTGGGAACAAGAACCAATGGGCTGACTTAACGGAGTATCCAGTAGCCGAGTTTGGAAACTTCTTTCCAGGCTATTGTCAGGCAATCTTGAACGAAGAAATTGATGCTGCAGCATTGCAGACTTGTGGTCCTGAAGAAGTCTGTCTTTGTCCAAGAATACCGAATAGCCAGCCTTGGCGACTCTTGGGTTGGGCGGGAAGGGAAGTTTGCGCCCTTCGTGTCTGTCTCACCTTTGAGAACATTCCCTGCGGCGAAATTGCGCTGGATTCCATTGTCGCGCTTGAAAATTATCGAGCGCAGCAACTAGACACGGCAGCAGCTAGGCAAGATGCAGTGGACGTCCCGCAAGCGGATATCACGGCAGGTATCTCAACTGGCGCCAGCGATGCGTTCTCGAGGTTATTGTTTCAATTCGATGTGGCAAGGTAAGTCAACGAGGCAGTCAAGCAGATTAGTGCCAATCATTTCAATATCATTCTCACTTAATCACCTCGCGAGTAGCAATGTCTATGCAGTTTATTCCTTGCTTGGTCTCTTTTTTCCGGTTCCGCTTGACGTTTTTCGGTTCCCGTACAGGTAAGTTTTCAATTTGCCGCCATAAACAGGAAGCCAAGCTCACCGACTCACAATCGCAACAGTGTTGCCGTGAAAGGCTTCTTGTTTGGGGCGCAGAAAGGTACGTTCTAACGGGTTCTTGTCGTCCGTTGTTTTGTAGACACTCCCAAGAGCGTTCGCTGACCCCGACATACCAATGATGACAGGATACTTCATGGTCACGGTTGTGGCCATCTGGTGGGGCTACGGCTACCTCAGCACAATCTTTCAAAGTGTTGAGGTGCAGCTGTTCTTCTCCAATCTCAAGGCTGGCAATCCGTGTTACCTCAATGGCGCGTACATTGAAAGCAGGAGGCTCATGGTGGCGACAGCCTGCTCCGATTTGCAACCGATGCCGTCGCCGTTCCAGCGGGCAGCAGTCACGGTGAACCAGATAGCTGTCAACCTTGATTTCTGGTTGGACACCAGCAGGTCTTGCAATTGCCAATTTCCAATAGAAGACACCTACGAACTCCGCACGGACAATGGATACCCAGCAGAGACGTACGAGCCATTGGGCTTTACCAGGAGCATTCGAAATTTTTGCGCAAGAAGGGGAGACTGTACTGTCTTAGTCAACGAAGAGGATATAGAGTTCGTTGGCAACCTCACCTTGTGCGAAGACACCGAATTGGCGAGGGAGCTCATTCTGCAAGCTCCGGACACTAACGCGAGCCCGACCGATATCTGGATTCAAAGCGGTCTGTTGGCTACTCTTTTGATCAAGTTCACCTTGACAAACTTTGCAGTAGCCCTATTGAAGATTGCTGACCCGTTCGTAGTATGCAGTGGTCAGTTCCTGTGGATTCCGAAGAAGTTTGGTCTGGGATTGGACGGGTCTGACAAAAATGCCCTCTTTTCGCAGTTCAAGCCCACAAAGGAAAAGACTCTCTTCAACGTTTCTCTCCGAACAGCAATCCTCTGGGGTGTGCTCATGCATCTACTCCTACTCAACTTGATGACGTCTTCTCTCGCTGGAATGGGAAGAACGAAAACGATTAGCTCGGATGACTTGCAGATCCTTCAACTATGCCTGGGGTTGGCCGCAGTGATTGTTCTTCTGGGATTAACGTTCATCTTTTGGTTGAAGAGAAAGCCTCGACACGCTTCTCTGGGCAGCACACTTGATGGTGACGACGACGACGACGACTACTCTGTAGAAGAATGAGGTCGCTTTCCTTGTGTTTCAGCGCCTGAAAGAGGTAGCGGGTTAGACCCAAAACTTGTTCCAGTCACTTATTGTGAAAATTGCGCCCTTTCCTCAGGGCATTGACGCCTAAAGGTTGGAAATGAGACCAAGCGTTATATTGAAGGAGGCCACCCCTTCCACTGATCTGTTCATGTTCGTTTGGTGCGAAGAATTGGTCACGCGAGCACCGTCGAATTATTTGGAGCCCCGTCGTGTACTGGTGCTGAATCCATGTCTGACGAGAGACGAATTTTGGCTCAAACTGACTTCGTTCTCGATCATGGTGGATAATAGTGCCCCACTAGAGGCATAGAGTACACTTTAAAAGTGTTAGTTCATTTGACGACTACCTCTGGGCGCAAGTAACGGTTGAGCATTTTAAGTCAAGTTTTCTACTATTCATGTTTAGCGCGATGCATTGGTCGTTCGTGAGCCCCAAATCATGGTCGAAAGAGGAAGGCCTAGCAGCTTGATTGGTGCTAAGCTTTGATCGCCAGAAGCTCATTCAGGAAGCCTATTCTTACGAGTTGTCACAAAGGCGTATTGCATAAGGTGCTTGGCACTGCAATGGCGCCAGAGCGACCAAACCCTGTAGAGTAGTATGTCCTCGTCGTGACTGACTGACTGACTGTTACAGAACAAGACTGCTAGAAACTACTTGATTTGTTTCCGCTCAAATCGCACTCACTGCCGCAGGCCAGGGAGGAGATGGAGTGCTGCTCCTCGGCGAATAGCATTCACTGAATACATACAGCAATATTATCATTTTCGCGGCGGTCTTTGTAGCTCAGGTCCTCCTCCTCGATCAGGGAATATAGTAGTCTATCAAGGATCGATTGGATTCATGGTACTAGGCGTCAAGCTTTCCCTCGTCGCAATACCGAGCAACGCTCTGCGACTATTTGCAAGCACCACAAAGATGCGCGCTTGGTTTATGGAGGGGAAACAATCCTTTTCAACATTGATATGTTTGCCTTGCTCTCAACATGATCATCAGCAACCAAATAAACGCATACAATTCCCGCGCTGGAATCAGGTGAAAAACTGTGAATGAACTCGCGAATCAAAAACGGTCAGACCATCAGACCTCGCCGATGCATCGGCGATATGAACAATACAGGTTGATGATCATGGGTGTCATCAACAGTTTCCTGCCTATACCGCACCAGTGCTCCATTGGGTCAACATGAGACGTGTACAAGCAACGACTCATTTCTTCTGCTTATTTGCCTCTGTCGGAATGGCGATGTGTTACGGTCTTGATTGATTGGAAAGATTGGGGCTTGATGGCCTTCTTCTCTTGACACTCGGCTTTTACGCAGTGTTTACGTTTGTAATTGTTCACTTGTTTCTATGTGTGAGAGAGATATGCTGTTGGCAGAAGAGGGCAGTGATTAGTGGCAACGTCTAACGTCTGTGAACGACCACATCTAAAGATCAGATGATGGGGTCCTGCCCCAAACAACCGATTGGGCGCTTGCCACGTATCGAATGGTCGAACCAAATCGTCACCGTGAGGCAGATTCCCTTCCTGGCGAAACAAAGCCATCTTCGAGTTTTTTTAAAGATGATGGAGTCGAAGAAGATTCTCCAGCAGCAGCCGATGGTGCTGGTGGGACCACTGCCTGTCGTCTTTTCTGGAAGAAGGTGAAGATTTCAGCTGACAACTATGCGGCATTCCAATCAGACAAGACACAACCGTTGCCCTTGAAGATGTGTCCCAACCGACCAGGATCCGCAGCGTCTCAAGACCAAATTAGCTGCTGCGAACCTTTCGCAATGTGTGTATTCGCCTCTGGCTATGCTGGTTTGGTCTCCCGCTTGCAGAGTTTTTTTATCATTGGAGACGCCGACGACCTATATTCGTGTTCCAAACAGCCACCCACACCATGGTTTATCGTTGCGGCATATTTTGCTCTTCCATTGTTTTGTATGATGTGTTGCTTTGCAGTAGATGTATATTGCAAGAACCTGTTTATGATGTCCTTTCTTTGGAAGAAGACGGCATTACCTTGGCGTCCATCACAACCAACTGAAGGAGAAGTTATAAGTGTCGAGAAGATACCGGTGACCACTAGAGCAGAAATCGTCCAACTTGGCGCCAACCACAGGCTTCCATGCGTCGTCGGGCCTTGCTTTACTCAGAACAGAGCTTCGAGAGGCTTTGGTTTGAGTTTTGACGCCTACCACGTATCCAATTCTTGACAGTACATTCTCTGGTGTGGGCTGAGCTACAAAAACCGTTGCAATGATGATACTTTTGTTGCATTCAGTGGATGCTTCGCCAAGGAGCAGCACTCCAGCTCATCCTATACGCAAGTTCCCATGATGTTACGCTCTAGATGTGCGGCGTATAGAGATGACAAGTACGTTCGATTGTTGACATTTATAAAAAAACTTGGGTAATAGTGCTTAGTTTTGCTCTGTAAAAATGAGCTTGCCACTACATACAGGATTGGTTGCTTCGTTCTCTGTCACAACAAGCACACACAGCATCGGCAGATGGAACAATCGTGTTCAAGGGACTCCTTACTCTGTCTTTTCACTATACTCGATCCTTCACACGATGCAGCAATGTTGTCTACCTCCTGCAAGTCCCGCCTCCCTGAGCCTCGATTTTGTCATACACCTCCAGTGCCTTTTCAATCTTTTCCAAAAGCACACTCCTGTCCTCATCTTTTGGAAACCCCATTCCGTCCTTTTTCGAATGAATCGTCTCATGGCGCTCTTCAATGACCACCTCGAAACGACCCGATGCAGTCTTATCTTGATGACCAATCACCTGAATCCGATCAGCAATGGATGGCTGCTTCACGAGAAAGGCTGCCAAGTTGCGGTAGTGGTCCGCGTACTCGTCCCCTTCTGCCTTACCATACTTGATAGTGATGTGAAGGGTCTTGGTATCGTCGTAGCCGTCAGGATGACTCTTGAAGGTTTGTGTGTTGCCCATGATGATGAATTGAATTTTATGAGAATGAATCAGAAAATGATGAATACATAGTATGTGCGACCAAAGAAAATACGGCTCAAGCATCAATTTGTGACTTGGCTCAAGCATTCGCCAGTTTCGTGTAACGGCTCCTGTGTAACGCTTTACGCCATCTGTACTTAGATAGAGGAGTGGCCGGCGCTGACTATAGCAAAGGGTGGGATTCAATGACAGATAGTGCAACTAGCAGCAATCTTGAATCTCTATGCTCACATTACCCTCGCTAGAGCGACTATTGGGAACCTTGAACACTGTAATAGCAAACATTAGAAGAATTTATGCATCTTGAATACATCGATGCTATAGATGGTGCACCATGTTCAAGCATGAGCTTCAACTTGGTAATCGCGTTGTCAGACAAGTGCTCCAAATGTCTGATGGGGTGACCCAGTGCAGCTATTGCCAAGCCCAGGATAAAGCAGAAGATGACTGTGGTTATTAAGGAGAAGCAAACATCTTGGTCCAAGCAGAGAAAGAAACACAGAGACTGGGGACCCCACATCCAAGAGGAAGGAAACGGTGTCTGAAGATGTTCTTCTTTTCAAGGTGATGCTTATTGGAGATGATGCGTACGACGCTGGACACACTATCAAACAATGTTACAGAGTTATGGAAGATCTGGATGAAGACACCGCTGTCAAAGTAAGGCTGCACAGGCATCAGCAGGCAAAGCTATGTGTGGAAAGTGCCCCATGGAGTATGCTGAAAGGTACAAGGAGCAACTTCTCTGATCTGAGCCACATAGAGGATGAGAATGAGTAAGAGTGGTGGACATGAAGAGAAAGGCACGATCTTGATTGTAGGATCGACATCACGTGCAACGTAGCAATGCTTGGATCATCATCATCGTATATTCTTGAGTGCTGTGCAGTAAGTGCAACTGTGCAAACTTGGGTAGATCATAGTAAACACCAAAGCGTCTGTGAAGCCAGCTGCAAAACCAAGTGTGCATCAACAACAGGTTGTTTGTGGTGTTGTCTATTAGCTAATGAATTGTGTTTTGCATGGATAACAGTTGCAAGCCGTTGGCTCCGACAGCCTCGAGCAAGGACACAATGCCAATGAGTATCATTAGGCAACCCGTTGAGGCCCCCATCCATGCTTGATGAGGGACAAATCACTGGTTCCAAACGAACACAGCCAGGTAGGGAGTTGTCAATTTACCTCACGTGGTCCCTTGGTATATAAGAATTCCTTGGACTAGTAAGCCGTGCTGTGCTTCCAAAACCAATGCATCCTTTAGCTCACAATTTGATCCTCTCAAGCAGGCTCAAACATATTATCTCAACAATACTGTACATGATTCCGCTGTGCCTTACCTTGCTGTACTGCAGTAGCTCTGACAGGACAGAGCCTGAGATTGTCTTGCTGTGTCAGACAGCATTGACAAAAGTGACATCAAGCAAAGTGTTGCTATATGGAGTAAATGGAACCAACCCAACATGCACACTTTCAACTGTGCAAGCCAGTGAGTTGTGCTGGTGAACTGACGACTTGAACTGTTTGTACAGAGTGCTCTATCTGCATTGACAATTTGGTGGAAGATGTTGCTTGTGTAGGAGGAACTGTTAGTCTCAGAGAACCCTAACCACAATGTGGAAGCAGAGGTGGGGATACCGTTGGAGGCGGAACATTGCTCCTTCAGGAATGTATCCTGTCATTGTCGAAAACACAGAAACCAGTCCCTGTAGATCTGGTGTGACAGAAATTTGGCAAGCAGCCAGAAAACAATGCTCTTTTCACCATGGCCGTTCTTCACGCCTTGGCCTTGGTTTTGCTTCCCACCACTTTCAATGGGTTAGACTCGCCAGTACAAGCATAATGATGTGCTCGTTGGTTATTGTCATGGTTTGATGCACCCCAGTACGGGCACGGGTGCCGTACGTTAAGGAGGGACCCGAGCACCGCTACTGTCAACATGTGTAGTACCGATGCGCGATGTCGCGCTCGTACAGAATCTTGTGACATCTACTCCAGTACAGGTGAATGCACATCAGCTAGGGGACAGTAGAAACTGAACTTTCCACCATCTCTAGAACATGTTCAGAATTATAGATACTATGATGTAAGTATTGACGATTTATAACTAACACCTCCTCTTTCGGATGATGTGTGAAAAGTAGGTTTGTGAGCTTCTGGGGGCTTATTGTGAATAGGTTTGGTGGGAGGGGCAATTTCAAGGAATTCTGAGCCAAACCTATTCACTCTAAAGGCTTACTGAGGAGGTAATTCGTAGGAGCTGAGGAGTTACTGTAGGAAAATTACTAAGTCCT
>JAVCKV010534349.1:0-11251 GCA_032274145.1 Herpochondria borealis | reverse complement strand
GAAACTATCCTGATCCACGAGGAACTATCGAGAAATATTGAGCTGACGCGATTAGGTTTTATATGGCAAACTCTCCCCTGCTCACAGGTGGGAATATGGACTTCAAAGAAGAAGGTATCCTAGAAGTTGTAAAAAAAGTAATTCTTCCACTCTGGAATACTTATAGTTTCTTCACGACATATGCGAATATAGATAACTTTTCTCCTACAGGAAACAAAACTCGAAACAACCATCTTGATACATGGATTATTTCAGAAACACATACACTGATTACCGAGGTAGAGAAATGAATGGAAACCTATGAAGTCACTGACGCAACTCGTCCGATTGTGAAGTTCATGGATAATCTCACAAACTGGTATATTCGTCGAAGTCGGAAACGTTTTTGGAAATCTGAAAATGATGGAGACAAACTTGAAGCGTATGAAACACTCTATGAGGTCCTCGTAACGGTCTCTCAAGTTATTGCTCCGTTTATGCCATTTATTACGGAAGAAATCTATAAAAATCTCACAGGACAAGAGTCTGTGCATCTTACAGATTTTCCAAAAGCTGATAGTTCCCTCATTGATGAAAAGCTCAACGCAGATATGAATCTCTGTCAAAAAGTTATTAACCTTGGGCTTTCACTCAGAACAGCTCAAAAAATTCGGGTTCGTCAGCCACTTCAAAGTCTCTCTATTTGAGAGAATTTATCAGACTACTATAAAGAAATAATAAAAGAAGAACTGAATATTAAAGAAGTTCTCGAAGTAGATTCAAAATCTATTGCAAAAAAGATATGTAAACCAAACGGAAGACTTATTGGACCAAAGTTTGAAAAAGAGGTGAAAAATATTATCACTCAGGCAAAATCTGGAAACTTCGAAGAGATTGATGAAAACACGGTTCTTGTTCTTTCCCTGAATCAGGGAGAGATGCCCGAAGGGCAGAGAGGGTGGAAATTAGAATGAGACGAATTTGAAATGGCTTTTGTAACAGAGGGAGAAAATGATAATATTGAGTCAGGTTTTGGAATGGTGATATCTATGAACCTGGAAATTACTCCTGAACTCCAAGTTGAGGGATATGCTCGGGATATTGTAAGACATATTCAAGAAGCCAGAAAAGAAGCTGGATATCAGGTTGATGATAGAATTTCTGTAAATATAATTACTGAAAATTTAGATGCTATTCTCTCCAGTTATGATATAGCTTCTGAAACACTTTCTACTCTTAATACTTCTCTCACATCTTGAGATATAGAAAAAGAAATAGAGCTTGGAAAAACTACAGCAAAAATAATTCTTAAGAAATAAGATGTCTATGAACAAAGAACAACTGAAAGAAAAAATATCCTGACTCACAGATCGCGTAGGTTTTGTAGATTTCTATCTCACAGAAGTAGAAAAACTCAAAAAACAAGATTTAAAATTTATCGTATGTGATATCGACGATACCCTTTTATCACGCGAGAGATTAGCATTAGACGAACCACTCCTCAAAAAAAATCGAGGTCAAGCTGGAAATGACGTCGTGATTAATCACTTTTGAATTCACGACATTATTGAAAGATTCTATGCAAACCAAAATGCTCCTCAAGATATAATAGATATTATGAAGTGAAATCAAGATAACCTTATTCTCACTGCTTGAATCCCTGAATATGCTACAATGAAGACACGAGTTGGAGGTTTTGATGCGTTTCCGTTACGTGTTGTGTATTCTGGAGAAGAAAAAATACTAGAAACTATTCGTTATGTCCTCTTTGAACTCAAATATATTCCAAGTGAAATTATAGTCTACGAAGATCGACCTCAACATTTTGTGGAGTACAGAGAATTGATAGAAGAAATTTTATGAACAAAATTAACTATCATGTTTGTTGAAATGAATGGAAATGTAGGATATAATAAAATAGATGAAATTTAAACCTTGCTTTTATGGTAGTATATATGGATAGACTCGAAGAATTGATGGGAGAACTCACACATAATGAGTTCTTTACAAAGCGTTTTTTAGAAGAGACTGAAAAAATACCAAAAACAGATGGAACGCTGATTGTTAGTGGTTTCGATGAAACAATTTTTAGTCGATATGAACTCAGAGAAAATGAAGATATTTTGAAAAATAATCCTGAGGATGCGATCAACAGGCTTGTAAAATTTCAACTTGGAGTTCCATATATAATTGCAAAGTATTATCAATGAAAATCAACTCCAACAGAGATTATAAAACTGATGAATCCTCATAATTCTGTTATTATCACTACTTGATTTGAAGACATTCAACAGGCAAAGCTTCATGCATTATGACTCTGAGATTTACCACTTGTAGTACTCAAAGAGAAAAAAGAAAAAATCATAGCTATCCTCCAGTATATTCTCTATCAAATAAAATATATTCCAGGTGAAATAGTTATTTACGAAGATCAGCCAGAGAATTTTATAGAATATCGCGAACTCATCGAATGAATCCTTGGGTGTAAACTCAGAATTATACAGGTTGAGATGGATAAAAATATTGGATATAAAAAAATAGAAGAAGTATAAACTTCTTCTATTTTTTTGTAACCTTTATTTCTTTTTCGCTACACGCTTTGCGTTATGTTCTTTCACTGGATCAAGTTTCATATCTTCTAGTTCTGAAATATTTTTTGTAATTTTTTCTGATTCACTATCAAGTCCAGCAAGTTCTTGTTCAATAGTAGAATGTTCATTTTGAAGTGCTTGTATTTGTGATTGAATCTCGTCTTCATGTTTCAGTTTTTCGTCTTTTTGAGATGCAATATTTGTTTTTCTTGCTGCAAGTTTTGCGATAGTAACTGAGAGAATATCATTCATTGAACTATCATCTCCAGTACTCCCTCATCCAGTAGATGTATCACTCACAGAGGATTCTTCAACTACAGAGTTTTCTGACACTTCTTCTGTGAGACCAAGGTCAAATGATACTTCTTCTGTTTTTGCTTCTGAAGTTTCTGATACTTCCTCTGTTGTAGTATCCTCAGACAGATCAAGACCAAGATCAAATGATACTTCTTCAGATGTTCAGGCATCTTCTATTTTTGTTTCTTCAATAGACGTAGGAGCTTCAGGAGATATTTCTTCACTCAATATATCAAGCGTATCAGTATCTGCTTCGGTCACTTTTTCAATTACCTCTTCAATTTTTGCTTCTTCAACTACAGTAGCAGTATCTGCTTCATCTCAGAAATCAAAAGAAAAGTCTATATCTGAACTATCACTCTCTGAGTTGTCATCTGCAATGATAAGTAAATCCTCATCTTGTGTTGCTGTCGCAGCCATAAAAAAATGTTTAGAAATAATATATAAGCAAGAATACCACATATTGTACCACTCTGCAAGAAAATACATATTTTTCTTGAAAAAATACAATTGCCCTCTATAATCTTGTTACTCTATTTAAATAAAAAATAACATATGGATTTTAGCAAAGCAGGAGAGCTTATGAAGCTTCAACAAGAAGCAATGAAAGTAAAAAAAGAACTTGAAAACACACTTATCGAAGCTGAAGTAGATGGTCTTGTTATTACAGTTAATGGTGAAATGAAAGTGGAAAAGGCTGACTTTGAAACTGACACACTTATTCCAGGACTTTCTTCGAGTCAAAAAGCAGCTCTAGAAACAGCTATTATGAATGCTGTAAACAAAGGAATGAAAAAAGCTCAAGAAGTTGCAGGAGATAAAATGCAAGGAGTTATGCAAGGAATGGGACTTTGAGATATGATGGGAGGGCTTCCAGGAATGACAAAATAATTCTTATCTCTATCTTGATTTTTTTCTCTTCTTCAAAGAGAAAGAGGTTACAAAAAAGGAACGAACATTTTCGTTCCTTTTTTTATTTCAACTTTATCTCATAACAAAGTACAACGCGAGAAATGTAATGTTCAAAGTAAAGAATGTTATATAAATACCATATTTCATGAAAGTAGTAAAGTGAATTACGTATCACTTATCACGTAAAATTTTCACCCACATAAGTCACGCAAGAGCACCGATAAGAGAAAAATTTGCTCAAAGATTACTTGAAATAATCGCTGCATAATACATTCCTGCCGATCATACTTGTAAATCCAAGAATATTTGCGAAAACAAAATACTCATTGGTTGATTATTAATAAGATTTGCTGTAAGAAAACTAAGAAATCAATATCACCATATATCAAATATAGAGTTTCACGAGTACGAGTTTAACAGTACTAGCAGATTTTGATATACATGTGTTTGCTGAAAAAGTGATATAAGTACAAAAAAAGTAATAACAAACGGGGCAACAGCAAAAGGCATTCTTTGAAAAATAGTACATATATCACCTCGTGTCTTCCCTCAGACAACATCTTTTATAAAAAAGAGTAGAAAAAATGTACTCGTAATAATCCATAGTTTTATTCAAAGAATATCCGAAAAGGCAAGAGCAAACATCATTGCCAGAATAAGAAATATACTCATTCTTGTATCTTGAAGATTTTTTAACTGAGGATTTTTTTGTTGTGTCAAAGTATAAGTTCAATATAACTTTTTTCTAAAAATAAAAGATAATAATGCATAGTTTGATACTGCTGCAACACATGTTGGGATAAACATAACTTTCAAATATTCTAAAAATCATATACCAAGACTTTGGGTAATGATAATGTTTGTAGGATTTCCAATGAGAAACAGCATACTCATAGTGTTTGCAGCAAAAAATTCTGCTATTAAAAATGGAAGAATGGGGATATTAGAGTATTTTCACAGGTAAAAAATAATAGGAGTAAGGGTAAGTATCACTATGTCATTTGAAGTAAAAATTGTTAACACACACGCAAACAGGTAGAAAAATAAGAACAAGTTCTTTGTGTTTCATTTTGCTATATGAATAATCTTATAAGAAATTGTTTCAAATAAACCTGTCACATCTGTGCTCACCGCACAATATGCTACTGTGAAAAATATAATAAGTACTTTCCAAGGAGCAAAAACGTCCTCTCCAATGAGAATTGACCAAAGAGAAGCAATATCAAGGTATCCTGTAAATAATAGTAAAATAAGGACAAACAAAGAACTCGTAACCATATTCGCATATTTTGATGGTCTCAGGGTTGCAAAGAGTATTCAAACCGTTGCAAGAAAAATATATGTTATAAGCATAGAAAACTTTTATGAAATATACCCTACCAATCCTTTTCCTCTCCTCATACTTGATTTTCAAAGAACATATCAAAGATATTTCAAAAATTCCCTTCTTGTGGTTTTTTATTAAATGAATTTTGATTATATTGTTGTTCTTGTTTTAGTTGATCTATCTTCTGCTCTAATTCTCTCTCTTCTTGGGGAGTGAGTTCTCCTATCTTTTCTGATTCTTGAAGTTTATATTGTTCGTCTCGTTTGTTCATCTGGAGATTACTTTGAGATTCATCTTGCTCTTGTGTTTCCGAGTCCTGCTCATCCTCAGAACTCTGGGAATCTTCTTCTGATTCTTGCT
Source organism: Herpochondria borealis (assembly GCA_032274145.1). NCBI lineage: Eukaryota > Rhodophyta > Florideophyceae > Ceramiales > Ceramiaceae > Herpochondria > Herpochondria borealis. Next base: position 5,785 of record JAVCKV010534349.1, on the reverse strand, counting down.
CTATTTTTTCTTGTTCATCTTCCTTTTCTTCTTCTGGGGTTTGTTGTTCTTGTTTGAGTAGGGATTCCACAATATCATGATTATAACGAGTATCTTCATTTTCAGAGAGATCCAGAGAGTGTTTGAAGTACTCAAGTGATTTCTCTAATACCTCTAAATTTTTTTCTTCCGGATCATAAAGTTCATAGCTTATATTTCCAAGATTATGCTGATAACTCTCATTCCACAACATCAGAATTTTTGGGACTTCAAGTATCTTTTGATATTCTCCTCTTTCATGTATATTTTTACTGTCTTGAATGTTCCAATACATATATATCTGAAAGGCTATATATCATAAAAACACTATCACTCACAATAAAGTGAGAGGTAGTATAAGGAGAAATATGAGTATTTTTTTCATTTACTGTTTTTTATAAAAAAGAGGTGCCATACTGAGTCAAAGAAAAATAATCCAAAATACAAAGGCTGTAAGTAAAAGACCTAAGGTTCTCTTGTCTCTCTCAGGAGATCATCCTCCTGAAAAAGAAATATCTAGGTCTTCTGAGATGTCATAATATTTCCCTCACAGGTCAGAAGCTAATATCTTGAGTCAAAAATCATTGAGTATCGCAACAACTCTTTTTCCTTGATAGCTTTTATAAATCGGACTTCCAAATGGGTCAACTCACTCTAAAATATATCAACCATCTTGAGTTCCAACTCAGACTATTTTTATATCAAGATTTTGTTCTCATAGAGACTCTTTCAGTTCAGGTTCAAGTAAAACACTCTCCTCAGCTCCATCACTCATCATTATGAGAATTCCTGTTCTATCCTCCCCAAAACTCATAAGTGCGTCCTCTAAAGCAAGACTAATCTCCGTTCCCTGCTCAGTCACATTATCACTACTAATACCAGATAAAAATGTGGCAAAGAGTCAGATATCTTGAGTAAATGGGAGAACTCTCTGGGATTCTCACGCAAAAATACTCAGAGAAAATTCAGCTCCAGGATTCTCAGACATTATTTTTAGAATCTTTTGCTTCGCTACGTCCAGTCTACTGTTTCATCACATATCTCGTACCAGCATACTTTTAGAAACATCTAGTACAAATGCAATATGAGCATCTCCCTCTGGGAAATCGTTTTCTTCTTGGTTTTGCGAATGGAGAAATCCATACATTACAAAAAATATAAAACTGAGAATCACACTGAAACAGGATATGAGGTATAATTTTTTTGTCATGCTTATAACCTGATTTTTTTAATAAAAAATATTCACATGATACCTAAATACAAGAATATACTGAGTAAAAATATTTCAATAATTCTCTCTTTTTGTAAACTATATACTTCTGTTTCTAAAGGTTTTTTTTCGAGTTTTGCAATAGTGCTTACAATATCAGAGAACGCTTCTGGAGAATCAGCTCTAAAATACTGACCTCATGTTTCAGAGGCTATTTTTTTGAGAATTGTTTCATCTAATCCACTAATCAGTGTTTTCTGAATTCCAAATGGAGTTGGGATTTCGATGGTATTTTGTCAGTCTTTTCCAACTCCAATTGTATAGGTTTTGATTCATTTTTCGACTAAATATTTCAAAGCAAGTGATGGCTCGACTCATCTGTTTGCTTCTCCATCTGTTATCAAAATAATGACTTTTTCCCGGTTTGAGTCATCCTGTCATAAAATATCACTTGCCAGTACCAGTCCATCCCCAATGGCTGTTCATTGGAGTCTTCATCGAGACTGGTCAATTGTATCAACGCTCATCTCAGAAATAAAGTTTTTCAAGAAATCGTAATCATAACTTAAAGGAACTGATTGAAAGGGCTTTCCTGCAAATAAAATAAGTCCGACTCGATCACTCTCAAGTTGAGAAACAAAATCTACAAACACCTTTTTTGCCACCTCGATACGACTTGGTTCTATATCTTTGGCTATCATCGAATAACTCAAATCAAAGACTATTTCTATATCGACTCCATTTTTTTTAACTTTTTCCAGTGACTCAGACTGCTGTGGTGAAGCAAGGAGGAATATAAAACAAACAGTGAGAAGAAACAAGAATATTATGTATATAAAATACCATACGCTCACCTTTCCATATACTTCTTGAATAAGAGACATATCTCAAAAGTTCTTCTGCTTTTTTTTGAAAAATAAAAACGCTCAAATAGATGTAAGAAGAATACAGCTTCAAATCAAAAATTCGGGGTATATAAAACTCGTTATTTTCATAGAGTATTGAGATGTTGAATTATAGCATTTATATACTGAGTTTTATCTTCAGGAGGAGAATATTCTCATGAAAACTCTTTGAGATATGATTTTTCAAATACAGGGAATACGCTGTGAGTTTTGATTTTTTTATTTTTTCTGAGCTCTGTAAGCGTTTCAGCTTGTGTGAGATCATGAGCATCTATTTCGAAGACCTCTCTGATTCACAAATTTAGTCTTCTATAAAATTCTTGAGAATCTAAATCTGGAGATATCTCATCTAATTTTCTAAAATACCTTTTGAGTTTTTCGATATGCGTAGGTGGAAGTATTTTTACAGTTTTAGGAAGTTCGTTTCTCTTAGTATTGAGATATTTTCTTAATAATACAAAAAATATTATAAAAAATAATACTATGAGAAAAGCTATAAATCCTGGAGACATTTCATATCACCGAAGAGGACGAAGTTCTGGTTTTTCATTTTTTGTTTCTATTTCAGCTTCTGCTTCCTCTTTTGCTATTTCTTGAACTTCATCTATGTCATTTCAAACCTGAATTACAACACTCTCATCGTCTGTGAGAATACTATCTCAGAGATTTATTTGTACTGGTCAAACACTGAAACTTCATTCAAGATTAGAACGAAGTTGCAGTGTATATCGAAATTGCGTTTGTGCATTTCCATTAATAATTCGAGATTCTTGTCTCTGGGACTCAGAAAATACTGAAAATTCTTCAATTCATGGAATAGAAAGTTCAATCTCTCATGTTGAAATTCCTGGGTCAAAAACTATATCAAGTGTAATACTTTCTCATATATTCACCTGTTTTGAACTTACAGAAACCTGTACTTCATCATTAGCCCATAGAGGCCTCGTAAATCAAGAAAGTACAAATACTAAAAGTATGAAACATCGTAAAAACATATTCTTTTATTAAAAATTATCGTTCTCGTTTTTTCATGAGAGCTAAAAACTCTGAAAACACAGATTTTCTTTCATCAAAAAATGCAGAGCTTATTCAAAGTTTTTGAAGCTTCTGAGAAAACTTTTTGAGCTGTTGTTGTCTCTTTTCTTGATAGAGTTTTTTCTTTTTATTATCTCAGAGATTGAGAGAAATATTCCTTCAAAAGCCTCTGAGTCTCTCTACACCTCATCACTCAAGAGTGTTTTCAAAGTTATCAGAAATATGGAGATATATCACATCATGTTTGAGTGATGCTATTTTAAAAGTTTTTTCATCTATCTTTAAGCTATCACTGATTATAAAAATAATACTTTTTTTTAGTGGATTTTTCAAAAGAAAATCAAGGGATATTTTTTCTCAATTTTCTCATAGCTTTTTCTTTGATAAAAATAATTCAAGCGTGAGTTGAGATTTCACAGGGGGAATATACTCTACCACTGCACCCATCAGCCTATATCCTCAAAATCTATCTCCACTTTGCAAGCTCACTTGTCAAAGAAGTATTAGTATTTCTTGAGCCAGTTCATATTTTACTCCGTCACGATGTTTCAGAGATTCACTCTCATCAAAAATACACAGAACCGTTCCCTCTTTATCCTCACGGTATCGTCGCATAATAGTCTTCCCCTCTCTTCCAGAAACTATCCAATCTATATATTTTGCATCATCCTCTGGAGTATATTCACGAAAGTCCTGAAACTCAATTCCTCGGCCATGAAAGGCAGATTTAAAATTCCCCACAAACAGAGAGTTCATGAGTTTCTTCGTCTTTATCTGAAGATGTTTTGTTTGGTTTTTCATAGTGTTTGCTATATGCCTTACCTCTCACCTCATACAATTTTCTCCCTTGGGGGAGAAATGAAACCACATTTTTCTCTGCAGCCTCTCTCTCCTCGAAAGGAGAGAGAATTCAAGAGTGAGGGAGATCTAATCTATCTTCGTGTCCCCTAAGATTTTTTCTATCACATCATCTGTTGTAACTCCATCAGCAAGAGCTTCATAGTTCAGGATGATTCTGTGACGTAGGACACCATAAGCCATAGATTTTATATCTTCTGGAAGAACAAAGCCTCTTCACTCTAGAGCTGCAAGAACCTTACTTGTTCTTAATAGAGCCAGTGAAGCTCTCGGAGATGCTCCATATGCTATTTCTCAGTATGTTTCTGTATCACGGGTTTTTGCAATGATTTGACAAATATAATCATATACAGAGTCTGAAACTTCTACGTCATCGATATAGCTTCGAGCTTCGAGTATTTCTGCTTGTGTGAGTATTTTCGATATTTTTGTAATATCTCTTATCAGAGCTCCTCTGAGTATTTGCTGCTCTTCAGCAGGAGTTGGGTATTCTACAATGGTTTTTAAGAGAAATCTATCAAGCTGTGCTTCTGGAAGATGAAACGTTCCTTCTTGCTCCAGTGGATTTTGTGTTGCGAGGACCATAAACGGTGCCTCCAGAGGAAATGTTTCCTCTCCAATGGTCACCTGCCTCTCTTCCATAGCCTCCAGAAGTGCTGACTGTACCTTACTCGGAGCACGATTTATTTCATCAGCAAGTACAAAGTTTGCAAATATTGGTCACTTCTTTACTTCAAATTGCTTCGCTTCAGGATCATAAATTTTTGCTCCAATCAAGTCACTTGGAAGCAAGTCAGGAGTAAACTGAATTCTCTGAAATTTTAAACTCAGAGTCTCAGAAAATGTACTCACCGTTCTCGTCTTAGCCAAACCTGGAGCCCCCTCCAGCAGGATATGTCCCCCAGCAAACAGTGCTACCACAATATCCCGTTTCAAATTCTCCTGTCCCACGATTATCCTCCCAACTTCGTCCTGCAGTTCCTGCATTTTTTGTGAAAATTCTATCATATTTTTTGTATCTCTGTAATCAAATAATTTTACGCAGTTATTCTATAAAAAAATATAGTTTTTGGAAGTAAGAACAAAGTAAGATTCTGAGAAAAGTTTGACTAATTATAATTTATTATTATTAATAGTTTAATACTAATATTTTAAAAAAATAGAATTATGTTGAATTCGGATAATTTACAATTTTTAGAGGCAATTAGTTGAAGAATGAATCTAAAAAGAAAATCAGAGATTGTGCGGATGTATACAGAAACAGATGAAAAACGAAGACAAGTAATGGAATTGTTAGAAATATCTGATACAGAATGGAATCTATGGATCAAAGACTTGAACGGTTCAGAGAGGTACAAGGAGGGGATTCCAGAAGTTATGGAAGGAGAGAGCTTAGAAGAAATAGCATATCGAGTAAAAAAGATCAGTACAGAAAGATACTTATCTAAAGCTGAAGAGATAAATCAAGAAGAATGATTTGCCTTTAGACCAGAAGAACTTAGATATTTTTCAATATTCCTTATGTTTGCACCAAAAATTGTAAACACTGACATCCTTCTTCATACATGAGATGGTATAATTCCAGAACAAAAAATTGTAGATATAACAATATGTAGAATGAGGAAAAAAATGGCCGGTTCAAAGTATGGTATAGAAACACTCTGGGGAAGATGATATAGATTAGTTTTATGTTCTTAGTGACAATCAAAAAAAACTACTCACTTAACCAATTATTTGCAAATATGTCTATAAAAAGTAA
>JAVCKV010534348.1:0-35674 GCA_032274145.1 Herpochondria borealis | reverse complement strand
ACAGTATTGACGAGGTCTTGCTGGCGAGCCATACACTGATCAGCATATGGACAAGTATCACACCTAGGGGACTTAGGAGTACAGTGCAGTGCTCCAAAATCCATAATCGCTTGATTATAAAGTGCCGGATCAGTGCCCGTTATTTGCAAGGCTGCGATCTCATTGATCTTTTTCAGAGTCTTCGTTTCATCAACTGGTTCGGTGATGCCATAATATCGTGCAAGCACCCTGATAACGTTTCCATCCACCACAGCATATGTGTCTCCATATGCAAAGCTAGCTATTGCCGCGGCAGTGTATTTACCGATCCCTTTTAGTGCAAGAATGTCATCGTATGCTCTTGGAAATACTCCTCCATAGTCGTCCCTTATGACTTTCGCAGTGTGGTGCAGATTCCGAGCGCGACTGTAATAGCCTAGTCCCTGCCAAAGCTTCATAACATCATCTGCCTCTGCATTTGCCAGGTCTGTAACGGTAGGATATGCATCGATAAATCTTAGATAATAAGGGGTCCCTTGGGCGACTCGAGTCTGCTGCATGATGATCTCCGACAACCATATTTTATAAGGGTTCTTATCAGACTTCCATGGTAGGCTCCGATCAATATCAAGATGCCAATCTAATAAGCGTTTTGCAAAAGTAGTAGGTCCACTCATGTCCCCAAAGGTAGTAATCCCAATCAATTATAATCACAGCCAAGCCATAAATGAAGACCTGATATTTTTTGATAGTGGTAATTCTACCCCACCTTTGGTAATCACCCTATTGCCCTCAATGTAATCAATATATGCTCTGTGCAAAATATAGGATTTATGGATCCTAAAAAAATCTTCAGAATCTAGTTTACTTTCAAATTCCGCCAATGTACTTGGAGTCACAAACTGCTTACCATTCACATTTAACTTTACATAGTTGCCATAGGCTTCAAGATATGACATATTACTTTTCAGAATACGAATCATTTTTCGATCGACTTTTACAAACAACTCATCTCCAGTACCATGAGAACTATCTTCGGCTTTGAGAATTCGATCGTAAGCTTTCTGTGTTGCCTTGATAAATCTATCCATGCGAAACGGCTTCATCAAGTAATCACACACTTGAAAATCATAACTTTGTACCGCATACTCGCTATATGCTGTAGTGATAATTACTTCTGGTGGATCTTTGATCATCTTGAGAAATTCTAACCCATTGAAGTGCGGCATATTGATATCCAAAAATATCAAATCAACATCAGCTACCCGCAGCTCCTCTAGCGCTTGCAGAGGATTATACATCTGATGTTCGACTATTAGATATGGTATCGATTTTACATACTCAACTATTACATTGTGCGCTAGCGGTTCGTCATCTATGATCATTACCTTTAGTATCATTGTTTCCTGTTTTTGGTCCATGATATATTTAAAGTTCTTAGCAGCTTGTCACATTTATTCGTAAGCTTGCTATCATATTTTATCATTAATTTCTAATGCTAACTTAGCAATAAACAAACCATCGATTGTCTTGGTATCGAATGAATAAGTTTCTGGATACAACAAGTTCAATCTTCTCTCTAGGTTTGACAAACCAACTCCTCGACTGACCATTCTACCACCAGACTTTGGTACTGAATTTTCACAATAGAAAAAAATCTGCGTTCCCTTTTGACTCAATTTAATTTTAATACTTGCCACTTCATCAGAAGGTTCTACTCCATGCTTGAATGCATTTTCCACCAAAATAATGAATAATAAGGGTGGCACTAATGTAGACTGATCTAATATGTCCGTTTCGAAAACTACTTCCAGTTGTTGATGGTATCGCAATTTCTGAACTTGAACATAATCTCTCATGTATTTAATCTCTTCGCTTATCATAACCTTATCTTCTTGTCCTTTATAGATTACATACCTCATCAGCTCAGAAAGGCCCAAAATACTCTCTGGTGTTTTAGGATCATTTGTAAGGCTCAGTGCATATATATTATTTAAAGAATTGAAAAAAAAGTGTGGATTGACTTGTTGGCGGAGCATTGACAATTCCGCTTCCGTTTTTTCCTTAGCCAGCTCTACGATCCTAGTAGACTGTTTCAACCATTGTATCAAAATTGTCAATGGGATACTGAAGATCATAAATGCGGTAACCGCACCGAAATAAATTGCCCTAAACGTCATCGGCGGATCAGGCCCTATCCATTCCTCTCCAAGGCGAAGTCTTGAAATGCTATACCATGCTGGCAAATAATAATATAGAAGAATCAGTGGGATGAAAAACAGCATTGCTAAACCGACGAAAGAAAAGATGTAATATATTAAGCCTTTGACTTTGTATATTTTATTAAACAGGTAATAATGATTAATGAGGTAAAACAAGTAATACAAACAAGAAATAATCAGACTCTGAGCGAATAGAGAAATAAATCCCCCTTCGGTCTCCCCATTACTTGCTAACCGAGACATCTGGTAAAAACATAAAATAACAAATCCAGCAATTACAATCCACTCCACATTCACTCGCTTCCGTATCTCCCCAAAGATGTGCAAAGGCTTATAGTTCTTACTGGGATTGGTGACGACATCTATAACTGCCAGTACAAATCCTTGCAACGTTAGCACTTCCGACTGCATCGCGACAGGGATAATATCAAGAATACCACTCCAAAAGTAAAAGATGATCGGATATACTACAAAGACTATAATCCATAGGCCTATTCTGATAAGTTGTGGGAGCAGAGTAATACACCTTGTCCTGATCATACTATAAATAATCAAAGGACTGAAAATCAGAAAGTAAGAGACTGCTAGTTTTCCAAAAATAATCCACTTGGTAGAATGCATGTAAACTAACGTCCCAAATCTTCCATAGGTCATCACATACATAAATGCCAAATAGATAATCACAATTATCAGAATCCAAGAATTACTCTTTGTCAATCGAGAAGTCAATCGAGATGTCAAGAAGTTCATATTCCATTTCATATCTTAAAGCTATTAGAAATTTATCAATAGATCAAAGAAATGGATCGATAGTCAATTAGTGAAAATTAAGTGTCAACAGGTAGGATTATCGTGATGACGGGCGATATGCTTATGATTTATTAGCGTGTACTAGGTATTACAATATTGGAAGAGGAAAATTACCTTCTTCTTTTCTTCCTACCTCTAGGTCCACGGATACCTGTAGCGCTAGGTCCATTTTTGTCTTCTTTTCTATTTTTAAGTATTTCTTTCTTATTGGCCTTTTTTCGTTCTCCGACTAACTTTTCGATCATATCTTCTCTGCCCATAGATTTCAGTTTCTCACGAATCAGCTTATGATTTTCCTTTTTATACCAAAAGAAATATAAATGCTGATTTTTTTTCTGCTTTGCGGACTTGGCCGTGTATACAGGCCTGAGTGTATATGGGTGAACACCTGTGTAGTAAATAATGGTCGCAACGGTCATCGGCGTAGGTGTAAAATCCTGCACCTGCTCTAAGCGGAACCCCATATCTTTGGTCTCTGCAGCGAGATTAGCCATATCTTTCTCTTCGCAACCTGGGTGACTGGATATGAAATATGGTATCAGTGGCTGATTGAGGCCATGTCGTTCGTTGGCCTTTTCATATTGTTTTTTGAATTCGTGAAAATGTTTAAAACTAGGCTTACGCATCACTTTCAGTGTATCGTCTGATGTATGCTCAGGAGCTACTTTGAGTCTTCCAGACACATGACGAGATACGAGCTGATCCATATACTCATCCATCTCTTCTTCATTGCCATTTTTATTATAGCTCTTAGTCAAAAGGTCATATCGTATTCCACTACTTACAAATGCCTTCTTGACTCCTGGATGCTCGTCGATCTTACGATATAGGTCTGTCATCGCCTTGTGGCTGGTATCCAGATTACTGCACACAACGGGATGGATGCAAGATGGTGCTACACATCGATCGCAGATGGCTTCGACTTTTCCTTTCATCTTGTACATATTGCCAGATGGCCCTCCGATATCGGAAATGTACCCTTTGAAATCTGGCATCTGCACTACCTGATCAACTTCCTTGAGAATAGACTCTTGAGATCTACTACTGACAAACTTTCCTTGGTGAGCAGAGATCGTACAAAAGCTACACCCGCCGAAACAACCTCTATGCATATTGATAGAAAACTTGATCATCTCGAATGCTGGCAATATTCCTCTTTTATGATATTTAGGATGCGGTAATCTTGTATAGGGCAGATCAAATGAAGTATCTATCTGCTTTTCTGTCATTGGAGGATATGGCGGATTGATAACTAGCGTATGATCCCCTACATCTTGTGTCAGTCGATTGGCTTTCGTTTTATTTGATTCTTGCTCTACATGTTTGAAGTTCGCAGCAAACGCTACTTTGTCTCTCAGGCACTTTTCATGAGAGTTGAGTTTGAGTGTTTTCCATAATTCATCATCTGGCAGATCGCTGCCTCGAGGCACTAAAAATGCTGTCTGCGGAATGTGCGTCATCGATGACAATGGTACGCCTACATCTGCTAGTTGCATAATCGCCCTCAATGGCATCTCTCCCATTCCATAAACTAAAATATCCGCACCACTTTTAGATAGAATATTTGGCCAGAGCTTGTCTTCCCAGTAATCATAGTGTGTCACACGTCGGAGACTCGCTTCTATTCCACCAAGAAGTACTGGCACATCTGGGTACAGTTCTTTGAGTATCTTAGTGTAAGTAACGCAAGCATAATCAGGTCTAAAACCAGCCTTTCCACCAGGAGTATATGCATCTGTAGATCTTCGTCGTCGACCTGCTGTATAATGATTGACCATAGAATCCATACATCCTGAGGTCACTCCAAAGAATAATCTAGGTCGCCCCATCTTCTTAAAATCTCTGAGGTCATCTTGCCAATTAGGTTGTGGAACGATGGCTATCCTCATACCCTCACTCTCGATAATCCTACCGATTACAGCCGCTCCGAATGCAGGATGATCCACGTAGGCATCTCCTGAAATCAAAATCACATCCAATTGCTCCCAATTTCTCGCTTCTACTTCTTTCTTTGTGATCGGCAACCAATCCGTCAAAGGCCTTCTAAAATCAGACATCTATTGTTATTTGTACACTATATGAAAATCAGAGAATACTGACCATCAATTTACTACAGGCTACTCAAAAACTGAGTACTGATGCACCCATTCGCTATCCATCAGTATTGAAAACCAAAGATAATCTAAAATAGTTTTTTGATGCCGTAGAATCATAACTGATTTATTACTTGTTGCTTTATCGTGATTTACTTGCAAATGGAACAGCAAGTATTTTTTTAAGTAAGACTATCACTCTTACTCAGATGGGTACAGTTCTCTCTATGTACGAACCTCGATCGAATGATCCACTGCCTTATTAAAAAAACACCCGATTAATATTAAGAATAACCAAATGGAAGATTACTGTCTATACCAATATTTCCCACATCAAATCACCAATCCACTGTCATTTTACTTTGAGTAATTTACATTAAATCCATGTGAATTATAGCAGCACATCTTCGCCGGAATTGATAAGAATATCTACATCCAATTGTTGAGATATTTTGATCATTCCAATTATGTTGCCACCATACCTCCTATCCATAAAGAGACTACCAATCAAAAAGGTAATCTCCTTTTTTATTGGTGTTATATAGACGAATACTCTTGTATTACTTACCTTACGATGATCAAAAAATAATCTATGGAAGTCCAGACGCTTAGTAAATTAGTTCCTGCCGTTTTTCTGTTGTGCATTGGTTTTATTGAAGCTATCGGAGGACTGTACTTTGAGGATAACCGTACAAAGGACGACTTCACGATAGAGCTAGTGAGCCTAATCACACTGCCTACTCTAATTCAGCCTGGTATATTTCTGTTTGTCATTTGGGGCATGGGAGAAGTATCACCAGGGCTTGAGGATTATTATATATCTAGCGCTATTGGTTGGCACATTTTAGCATTTTTGATATTAGACGATATGACACAATATTGGTGGCACCGGTTCTCACATAGCAACAGGAACATGTGGAAACTCCACCGACCACACCATGTCGTCGAGGAGATGGGAGTACTTGTTACGTACAGAAATGCCACCCTATATTATGCCTTGATGCCAGGGATATGGTTCTCTGCTCTTCTTGTGTTTTTAGGTATGGGCTATGTCTATCTCTTCTATCTTCCCATCAAATTGATCATCATATTGTTGGCACATAGCGAAACCAAGTGGGATAGGGTTTTATACAAATACAAATGGCTCCATTCTATAGCGTGGATCACAGAACGGACGATATCAACACCAAGCACGCATTATGCCCATCACGGACTCACCGCAGATGATGGAATATCTCATCCAAACGGCAATTATGGCAACCTCCTATTCATATGGGATGTACTATTTGGTACAGCAAAAATCACGCGTCAGTACCCAACAAAATTTGGAGCTTGGAATCGGATCAAAGAACCATGGTATGTCCAACTTCTGTTTCCAATTCTCCGATCAAAAGACAAAAATAGTGAGTTGCATGCATTCACAACAAAAAATGATTACGATCCATCTATTGATTATAAAGAATTCTCAAAATAGTGATTGGAACCACCCAACAAAGGATGAAAACCTATCTCACCTATAGTTACATTACTGTTAAATCAGTAGACATTCTAAAAAAAACAAAACTTGGGTGCCAATTTATTCGTTCTTACCTTGATAAGTAGCGCAACTATACTTGATCTATTTATGATATATGAGTTACTAGGTATATCTTTATACTAGGTCTCCTATTTTAAACTAAGACAGGAACTTCAAATAAGTCTAACAAATACGAAACAAACTACTATGAGACGTTTTCTAATATTGTCCTTTTTTCTCTCTTTATTTACAACAAGTTACAGTCAAGGGATAGAGTTCGTACATGTGAAATGGCAAGAAGCATTGGAGATGGCAAAAGAGCAAAATCAACTACTTTTTGTAGATTCTTACGCAGAGTGGTGTGGCCCATGTAAGCGTATGGCCAAAACCGAATTTGTAAAAACTGAAGTCGGAGCAGTATATAATTCGAACTTTGTCAATCTAAAATTAGACATGGAGTCTAAAAATGGCAGAACGTTCGGTAGTAAGTACCCCGTATCCGCTTACCCTACCATGTTTTTCTTAGATGGAGATGGCAAGGTCGTCAAGAAAGTAAAAGGTGGTAAGAAAGGCGAACAATTAATAGCAATGGCAGAACTAGTGCTTAAAAGTTATGACACTAGTGGTAAGTTCCAAGAAAAGTACGACGAAGGCGATAGATCATATGCAATCGTATCGAGCTACGTAGATGCACTTAATAAAGCAAGTAAACCAAGTCTAAAGATATCAAATGACTACCTCATGTCAGAACCTGATATCACTGAAGAGCAAAGACTCAAATTTTACCACATAGCGACCGTAGATGCGGATTCGAAAATATTCGATTTGATGGTAGAGAACAAAAAAGACTTAATAGCGCTCATTGGTGTTGAAGCCTTCGATAAGAAAATCAAATCGGCTTGTAACAACACTATATCTAAGGCGATAGAGTATGAGGCAATAAGTTTACTGGATGAAGCTATCACTAAGAGCAAAAATCTGACAATAGGAACAGAGGAATTCAGCTTAGAAGCTAAGATGCAGTATGCGTCTAGTATGAGAGAAACCAAGATGTTTGCAGATGCTGCCGAAGATCTTGCCAAGCTATATATAAAGTCTGATCCTAAAAAAATTGATGGTATTATAGCTAAAATTCATAAGATCTATGGAGAAAATACTGAAATGCTAAACCTCAGTAAGTCGATCGGCAAAATGTACAACAAAAAAGCAAAATCTGTAAACAGTAGTATGTCCTATGCCAAAGCCCTCATCCTTCTAGAAGATTACAAAGAAGCTGATAAGGTCCTGAATAAGGGGATCGAACGGGGAAATAAAGCTGGAGAACAAGTAAATGCGCTAGAAATGCTACTCAAGCTAGTCGAAAGCAGAAAAAAGGCACAATCCTAATCAAAAGTAGTAGATGATAAGAACAATAGCTATCCTACTTATTTTTTCGTTCTCTTATGGCAAGTCATATAGTCAGAGAGGTATCAGATTCGTAGATGGATCTCTAGCTGCAGTCTTGGGCATGGCAAAAGACAAGGGCAAAAATATATTTATAGATACGTATGCAGATTGGTGTAAACCCTGCAAGCGAATGGATAAGAAATTCAAAAATCGGGAAGTAGCTAAGTTTTTCAATGAGCACTATATCAATTATCGTGTGAATATGCAAAACCCAACCAGAGCAAATGAACTAAGGCGAAAATATGATGTAGTTTTTCTCCCTACGTTATACATCTTGGACCCTGATGGGGAAGTAAAATATTATACTGATCAGGAATTATCTGTCGAAGAACTACTACTTGCAGGACAGCAGGCACTTGATCCTAAAAGTTATAATGTATCAAATGGTACAGTAATCCGTAGAAACGATGGAACAATATCGGGTGGAGTGACTCCCAAAATTGTCAAGCCAAAAAAATCAGCAGGAAATAAAAAATCTGTCCCCGACCAGCAGGTAGCTGACAACTCGCAGAACAAAAAGAAAGAAACTCAAGTCAGCAGTATTTCTGAAGCCACTCGCAGAGCACAAACCTTGGATCAATACGAAACTGTAGACCAATCCTCTACCAAGATATTGGCAGTATTAGGTGCAGGAGAGATGCCTCCCGAGGTTCTCAGACAAGAGGCTTACCTTAGGCTAGAGTTTATGGACGGAAGTAGTAGAGCTGTTGCAAAAAAATATCTTGCAACTCAGGACAATTGGGCCACAGATGAGAACAGAAAATTCATTCTGGATTTTATCAATAATACAGAATCCGAAGAATACCAATACCTCATCGCACAAAAAGAAGATTTTGTTACTCAATTTGGAGTTGATCGAGTAAGGCATTCGTTAGAAATATTAACCTATAAGACATTGCATAATCGTATACCTAGACCAACACTAGAAGAAGCTATCCAGCTGTATGAGAATATCGAACTAAGTACTGGAAATCGTCTTGCCCATTTCTATTATGTCAATAGGTTGGCCGATGAAGAGAATACCGAAGAACTGCTAGCCGTAGCTGCCAAATATATCAAGGACAATGAGACTGACCACGAATTCAGATATATTGTCGCAAGTTATGTTAATGCACTAGTCACTGTAGAAAAAAATTACATCAGTAGTAGCGTAGCACTTATGAAGTACGCATTAGAGCTCAATCCAGAATCTGTTATGTACATGACCCTACTATCCGATCTCTACGCCAAAAATGGCAACCTAGGAGATGCCAAAAAAATAATAGATCAAGCTATATCGCAGGCAGAGAAGCAGGGCATAGGGACAAAAACTCTCAAGGCGAAAAAAATGTCCCTTAGCACCTCATAAGCTCATTATGGAGTAGTTCTCTTATATTTTTTCCAAATTGCTTTGAACGCTTTGGCCATTGATTTTGATGTTTCTGCACTAAACCTTATCACATCATTGCTATCCTCAGTGGCTGGTGCTGCACAAGCAACAGGCTTTGTAGATGCATTGTAAATTGCCGTCTCCTCCAAAAATGGGATAAATTCAGAATCAGGAAGTATCAAAAAGTTATCACGAATATGCTCATCAGATACTTTGTAGATTTTCTTGTATGCTTTGAGACTTTTCTCGACAGTTCTAGTCGCAGGAACAATATATCTATACTTAGTTTTTTCACCAAGATTTACACTTACCAACTCAGAAAATTCCTTATTCTCTGTATCGTAATGTAAAGTTGGACTGATCACCCATACTTCCTTTGCTTTATCTTCGAGTTTTATCAACTGCTTTAATGTCATAATTTCAATTATTTATTTTGATGAAATGAATCACTTACTGCTAGACTCTTTGTTAATCCAAGCACTAATTTAGAAAAAAAATCCGTCCCAATATAAAAGTAAATCAACCTCTGCTATAAACAAATTTGGACGTTCACAAGCTAATCAACTTTACTAGCCTACAACATTCCTTCATCAGCAAAACTAAAATATCCCTCCTGCGTAATAATAAGATGATCTGATACTGTTATGTCTATTAACCTCCCTCCATCGCTTATCTTCTTGGTGATATTGATATCTTCTCGGCTTGGCTTAAGGCTGCCACTTGGATGATTATGCACTAGAATAATAGAAGATGCAAGAGCCTCTATCGCAGACTTAAATATCAATCTAGGATCGGCCAATACTGCACTCACTCCTCCCCCACTGACTTTTAGCTTCTTGATTATTCGCAATCCTCTATTGAGTAGAATTACCCAAAATTCTTCGTAATTCAAATCTGCAATCAGTGGTGCTATGGCACGGTAGGCTTCTCGACTAGAATCTATCTTTGGGTTCAATTTCGGTTCTGTGAGCTGACGCCTACGCCCTAACTCTAATGCCGCAGCAATCGCGATTGCTTTTGCTTCCCCTATGCCCTTGAACTTCATAAAGTCTACCAGATCCTTCTTCCCAAGTTCATGCAGGTTATTATCTGCCGATTGTAAGATCATTTTAGACAAACCAACGGCGCTCATCTCTCGATTCCCTGAACCGATCAATATAGCAATCAACTCAGAATCAGAAAGAGACTCTTTTCCTTTTAGCATTAGTTTCTCTCGAGGGCGATCTGCTTCAGACCATGACTTTATGTTTAACTTGTTATTGCTGTTCATTGGATTTATTTATCGAATTGCAAAATAGACAAAAGATCTTTCATTTCAACTCTATACCAGATTCGCACTGAAATAATTTTGATCGGTCCACTTCTCATAAGAATATCATCTAAAATGACTGGATATCGGCAACTAACTAGATTTTTTTTGCAGTTTTGTATATGATTTCAGCTGAGCACAAAGACACTCTTTTTTTTGGAGGGATTGCTATTCTTTACATCATTTTCTATATAATGTTCTGGCCGCAAGGCTGGCTGATCTCTGATGAATATACATACACAAACCAAGCTATGGCGCTGATCGGCGGAACCTATCCTCCAGGATATTTGGATGTCATCAACGGTCAGTGGATCGATTATGCATCAAGCGGATACAGCTACGGAAATGCATGCTGGATTGCCTTTTGGATCTCTATTTTTGGTATTTCCTACGCCTATATTGGCAGTTTATTTTCGATTATTTTTGGATCGTTTCTTATCCATAAGGTAATACGTAATACTAAATGGCTATCGCCAACTATTGGACTGATATTTATTCAGCCCGCAGTTGCTTTTTTCGGATATACTCAGATGAGTGGCATTCCAAGTTTTTTACTGGTCTCTATTTTTGTGTATCTTCTATTTTCAAAGAATGATTCTAGATGGAAGTGGTTTGGGCTATCACTTCTAGCCTCATTTTCATTTTGGTTCAGAGAGACGAATATCTTATTATTAGGGAGCATCTGTTTGATTCACTTTCTACAGTATCGCAAGTGGTTCTTACACTATGCCGTTGGTGCGATAATAGGCATGCTTCCCAGATTGATTTCTCATTACCTAATCTATGATGACCCGTTTTACTATGTTCTTGGAGAAGCGTTCAGGTTGGAACACCTACTAGAAAATATTCAAATCTATGCGCTGATCGGTATGGTTTTGATGCCTTTTGGCTGGATTATAATTTCTATATATAAAGGTCAGTATCGATGGCCGATTACTATTGCCTGCTGGATATTCATGCTGACTTATCTTTTCTATGGATATAACGCCGTAGCCTACTCTGGTTTCAAAAATGGCTTGATTGTAATGAGTCGATTCTACCTACCCATTATCCCATTCTATATTGTTGCTGTAGCTTATCTATGCCGAAATTGGAAACTACCTCAGTGGTCGTATCTCGTAGGCTTTGCTGTCTGTTTGGGAGCTATGTCAACATTGCATTACATGATAACACGTGAAATGGCAATACATGATACCGCCAGTGAAGTGGTCTATGATTCATATAGCAAATCCTTTATGTTTTATGATCTGTCAAAAAAAACCAACATCATTCGATATCTCAACCCTACTCGAGGTACATTTATGGGGCAAGCTTCATTACAAAAGCTCACAGATACCGATTATCTCGATGCGGTAATGGATCAATATAAGACAGCATATATTGCAATTTCTAATAATGTAGAGAACCTAGAAAAGCAAAAAAAGACACAGTATGTCGATCAATTTCTAGACAACATCCCGAACGGCTATCATAAAGAGGAAATTCAACTGATACCTATCAAAAAAGGTCTCCATATTACAATCTTCCAAATATCACGGATATGAGGGCACTTTGGAAACGGTTTACTATTCCAAGCTACTTGATGTACACAGCGTATATCAAATCCAAAGCGCTAACGCTTCGGTGGATCAAAAGCAAAAATCCTTACTTTCATTTCAAAGATAAAATCAAGTACAATCGCCCTACAATATCGTCGCCCATATATGTAGATCAATACCTCAGTTTTGATTATATGGACAGCAATATGGCGAGAAATTACTACAAAAACAGACCATCAGTTATCCATGACATTATGATCGGAATCATATCCTATAATGATCACATAGCAACGGGCAGGATCCTTGAAAACGATAAGCAAAAGATTCTTGACATAGCGGATAAGGTAGTGCAATCCGCTACAATTATCGGCGACAAAATGTATTTCTATACTGAAGAATCATATCCTAAATTTGATTTAGAGGGCAAAAGATATTCTGGCATAACTCAGGGAAAGGCAGCTTCCTTTTTCATCAGATGCTACAAATTATCAACTGATAAAAAATATCTTGAGTGGGCTAGAAAATCGCTCCTAGCCGCTACTCAACCTACTGCCTCAGATGGAATCATGAGAGAATTATCAGATACGTATATTTGGATCGAAGAATACTCTAGCCCTAGTCCATCTATGGTACTTAATGGATATATATTTTATATCATTGCGCTAGGAGAGTATAGCAACCAAGACAAAGATGACCGAATCAACAAACTATTTACAGACTGCATGACTTCACTTATTGCATGGCTACCTCAGTACAAAGTAGGTAACACATTACTCTATTCCATGTATCACTGGGACATGTGCAATATCCACTATCTGAGTGTAGTTCATTATCAGATTATGCATCTCAATAAAATGATCAGCCATCCTGAACTTAGAGTTTTTGAAGAGTGGCTCGCAGTCCACACAAATAACAAAGTGTTTCTTAAGATGATATCATAACTCGGATGGTTCGACCACTATATATCATCCCTAATCAACTCCACAGCGCCGGACATAATCTGCAAGTTGTCAACACTACTATTTTTTTGGAAGGCTCTTAATATAATTATTGAACATCCCTGTTTCATCAGGCATTTCAATCAAACTTCTTCTGGGTAGACTTGGCAGTATCATACAACTCACATAATTGTTCGGTTACAACTTCATCACTAAAATTTGAAATTGCGTGGTGTCGAATTGCCAAATGATCCCATTGATTGTATTGATCGATCATCTGATTCATCGCATTAGTCAGTCTACTGATCGATCTAGGAGCTACCTCATATCCGCAGAATGATGCTACAGTATGCTCCGGTCCTCCACTCGCAGAATAGATCACTGGTAGGCCACAACTCATGGCTTCCACCACCGTGACACCAAAAGTCTCAAGGCTGCTGAATGATATATAGGCATCGCATTTATGATAGATGGGTGGCAGTTCTAGATTGCTCAGATTTCCATAAAATGTAACTCGATCTGTAAGTCCTAGTTTGGCAACTAGTGCCCTCATAGGCTGCTCCATTGTATCATATCCTACAAAGTGAAATTCTGACTTTTGATGGTCTATGTTGCTGAATGCTTCTATACACTCTAGTAGACCTTTTCTAGGATCAAAACTCCCCACGAATAGAAATCGAAAAGCTCTGTGTCCCTTCCAAAAATCAGATTTATAAGAGAAAAAATTGGTATTTATTCCATTGGGAATAGTAACCGCTTTGTCGATCTGATAAGCCTTTTTTAGATGCTGACATAGGGACTTACCTACAGCTACAACCTGATCAGCCTGTACTAATGATCGCTTCAGAAAACTGACTTGCCAAGGTTTGATCGAATTGTTTAGGACTGTCGTGTCATGAATCGTCGTAATATGCGGAACTGACCTCTTATTGCTAATATATTGGCCATGAAACGTCGATACAAAGCTATGACTATGAATAATATCCACCTTCTGATGTTTGTCAACAATATCGAATGCTTTGAGGTATTTTCTAGATTTAAAATTGACAAAAGATTCAGATCTAGAAGGCAAAAAGAAAGCACCCAACTCGATGACACGAAAACCTCTCCGTTGAGATTTACGCTCATACGATACCATGCTACGCTGCACTAAAATTACAGTCACATCATGAATTTTAGCAAGAGCAGCGGCTTGATTTTCTACAAACACCCCATAAGAAGGCTGCTTCTCGATCGGAAACCAAAGCGTTACTATGGCGATATGCTTCTTTTGATACATAGAATTATTTGATACTCAACAAAGGTGAGAAATAAATACTAGCTACATCAATTTCTGATTTGTTTTGGTGGATAAAAAGGCCCCTCTTGAGCGTAGAATACCCAGCTGCCTCTAATGCATCGCTCGCTCTCGACACCAATTCATTATTATCAAAAGACCAAGTGTGGATGATATCATACCCCTTGTCTACAAAGTGGCTGGTTATACTGGATATATGCTGAGTGTTAGCTTCTAGAGCATTGAACTCTGCAAAAACAGTGAAGAGCAAATTGGGCTGGCGATCCGATATACTAACGATAGAATAACCGATATCGACACCCATTTCATTCGCGGTCTTCAGTATGTGATAATCAGAAATGAATGGATTATCGTCCAATCTCCAGGTTAGATATTCAACCGTAAGATCAGGGAATAGATACTCTTCGTTGTACTTTGCAATAACAGCTGTAGCCTCAGCTATGTCCACCTTAGATATTGCAGATACAGAAAGTGAGCTCTCCTTAAGTCTACTACTTATTCGATTTTTGATGCTCAATCCAACGAAATACAACTTCTTTGATAGAGTGAAAGATTCTGCCTGTTTGAATACTCCGATCAGTCTGCCACTTACATATACTTTTGTGGTGAGCTGATGTTTTACTGATAATCCTAGCCGCTGCAAGATTGACTTCTGATGCGATAATCCCCATTTAAGTACTGAGCGTTCTTCTTGATATAGTTTGTCATTGATCTTGCGAAAAATTCCTTGTCCCCGATGTGATTCTTTAACAAGGGATTCTTCGGTTTTGTAAGTGTGTAAAATCTCGCTATTACGAATAAGCCGATATGGGACTAGCGCTCTCATACCTACAATTTCATCTTCCAAAATAGCCAAAAATACAATTGCAGGGCCTGCAGGATTATCGCGAACCATCCATTCATAGCTGGCGATTGTACGCGTACTTCCATATGCACTATTGTAGAATGCTATAACAGCTTCTAGATCTCCATGATCAGCTTTTCTTACTATAATGTCTTCTAATTTATACTTCACGCTATAACATTCATACAATGATGTGACTTTTGTCTTATATTCCATCCTAAAGATGACACTTATTATTATCAACCATAAAATTATACAAAAATGGCAATTATGAAAGTGATAGAAATTCTATCAAACTCACACGACAGCTGGGAAGATGCAACAGCAAAAGGCATTGAAAAAGCGTCTAAATCAGTAAAGGGTATCAGATCAGCTTTTGTCCAATCACAATCAGTGACAGTAAAAGATGGCAAAGTAGATGAGTACAGAGTAAATCTTAAAGTGACTTTTGAAGTTAAATAGTCACTACCTTTAAGGTTTGGCACAAGACTCCACTAAAAAAAACGAGGGTGTAGAAAACAACAATTCTACACCCTCTTTGAATTTAACAATTCGACCCTTAACTCTTCGTATCCGACACCTGTATCCCATGGTATCGCTTACTTTTCCGCTATCCAGCAACCATTGGATTCTTGTACGAATCATAAATGTAAAGCTGGTATTTTTCTATTTTATCTATTAATTTGTACGCGTACTTTGCATCAGTGGCGTATCCACATTTTTTTAATCCATGTGCCCATTTCTTATAATCGGTCTTCTCATACTGGAATAATGGTCCATAGTGTTTTGACTGCGTCAAGAAATTGCTATGGTCTACATAAGAATCAAGCACAGAATCATAGGATCTAAAACATGACTTAATCAGATTCCCTTTCTTATCATAGTCATCATCTTTGTGCTTATATTTACTTCCTTGCCAGTATGATTTGCACTTGATACCAAAATGATTATTGGCAAAAACTGCAAGATCACTCTGACCTACTCCTGATTCATGTAATGCCTGAGCTAAGGTAATGCTGGCCGGAATTCCACTGCGGTGCATTTCTATGATTGCAAGATCTTTATATTGTTCTACATATGCATTGGCCGCCATTTCCTTAGGGTTATTGGCTTCCCAAATACCGAAAATCATCAAAATAAGAATCATTATGTACTTAATCATGAAGTGTGTGTTTTATACCTTTTTTCTAAAATCAATAGCAATCCAATCCCAAAATGAATAAGGAAAGCATCTGAATATTCAAAAGCTCTGTACTATTCTCTACATAGCTCAACTTTATCATTTCTTCATGGTATTAAATTCAAAACCTATGCCAATTTTATTTAATATGTTTTTTTACCCAATACAGAGATTTAAAAATTCAGTTCGAACAGACACCTAACTAATTGACAAACAAATAAAAACAGAACTTTCTTTACATAATCACGTATTCGATCAATTATATTTTACAAACAAACAGAAGTTAGTTTTTTGCATTTATTCTTGACCATTATGGTATTATGCAATTGATTTTTCGGTCTATCAATCTGATCATTCTTTGGCACTTTTTAATGAGAATACTCACAACAATAGAGGATCACTTGACATCCTTCATTGCCTACCGAACAATCCTTCATAACTATTTTCTGACTTGCAATACCACCTCAGTCCCTGTACAAATTAACGTAGTATCCAAAGACAAATTTTTCCAATTACTATTAATCCCTCAAAATTCATACATTGCAAATGGTAAAAATAATGCTGTGAGCTGGTACATAACAAAAAGAATATTCCTTTTCATCCCTACACTGGTTGCGATCTCGATTATCGTATTCTTAATGAAGAGTAATGTCCCTACCGACCCGGTCGAAACGATACTAGCACTGCAAGGCATAGAAGCTTCCTCAGATCGCTATCAGGAGATCTACACACAGAAATCGGCAGAACTGGGCCATAGTCGTCCACTTTTCTATTTCTCGATTATGAATAACCGATCCTCGTGGACTAGAGAATACGACGGTTCAGCATTACAGAAACAGTTTGCAAAATTATGGGCGCACAGCGGGTATGATCAAAAAAACATCATAAAAATCATAAGCATCTCTCAGCAATTAAAGCCAATAAATAGACAACTGCTACTACGTTCTGACGATCGAGCCGACATACTCACCGCCATGAATCTGACTTCTTGGCAATCAGAATCTCGAGAAGCAAAAATGGACCTAACCGCTCTAGTGCAGTCTGATAAACTAGCAGACAAAGGTTGGTTCTATCCCAAAATATACTTCAATGGCACATCAAATCAATATCATTTATGGATCACTAAGTTACTTAGTGGCAATTTTGGCAATTCAATGTTGGACGCGACTCCGGTATTACCCAAAATATGGCGTGCACTGAAATGGACTCTACTCCTAGTTTGGATTAGCCTCAGTATTTCACTCTTGGTTTCGTTTCCTCTTGGAATATACAATGGTATAAATAACAATGGTAGAATGGATCAATGGAGTAATCTAGTACTATTTGGCATTTATAGCATCCCAAAGTTTTGGCTCGCTACTATGATGATCATATTTTTCACTACTGCGGAATATGGAAGATGGACCAATCTATTTGCAAGTGTTGGGCTTTGGAATATTGGGAGTGATTCCTCATTCTTCGGCATTATTACTTCTTCATGGACAAAACTGATACTTCCCATTTTGATCATAGTACTATCTGATGTAGCGTATCTATCAAGGATCATCAGAAGTACCATAATCGAAGAAAAAAATAAAGAATATGTAAAAACTGCCAAAAGTAAAGGTGTCTCCCAATCTAAAATCATTAGAAATCATATCGTACCCAATGCATTGACTCCGATCATTACTCTACTTGCAGGTGTATTGCCAGGATCTATTGGTTCTTCTCTGATTATAGAAGTGCTATTCAATATCCCAGGTATCGGAAGACTTATGTATGAGAGTATCCTATCCGCTGATTGGGCAGTTGTCTATCCTATAGTTTTCCTGATTGGTATCGTATCAGTGCTTGTATTTCTGGCTGCGGACCTTCTAGTTGCTAGGCTCAATCCGAAAATCAAATTGCGATGATAGAGCCAAGTACAAAGCCAAAAATCCAGTTCGATCTTCAATCTAAGATCTCGCTTTTCATAATCGTACTATGGGGTCTGATTGCAATATTTGCTCCAGCTCTAGAATACTTAATAGGCTACGGATATGCTGAGTTATCCCTCGAAGATCGTTTACTAGCTCCATTAAGCAAGGGCGCGAAGGGCTTACACATGCTAGGCACCGATGTTTTGGGACGAGATATCTTTGCTGGATTAGTGCATGGTGCTAGAGTCGCCTTTGTTATATCAAGTATTGCTGTATTCTTGTCTCTATCCATCGGGCTCACCGTCGGATTGAGCATTGGATATTATGGCGATACTGGTTTTCGAAAGAACTTCCCCCAACAGGTATTGCTATTGTTCGTTCTAATGTTGATAGGATATTATGGGGTAGATGGAGCCCAATATGGCGTCACCATATACAACACTAGTCCCATAATACTAGCGGTATTGTCTTATACGCTGATTGATTTTTTGATTGGTAAATTGCCTATCAAAAAATATGGCTTGCCGCTTGATATGCTTCTACAACGCATCTTTGAAATTAGAGAAAGTCTTCCAGCTCTGTTTCTCATATTAGCCATTGTAGCGATTGTCTCTCATCCGAGTATATATACGATAGCTATGATCGTCGCCTTGCTCTACTGGATTACATTTGCAAGGCACGCTAGAGCTGAAACAATGGTAACTCGCGAAGAAGATTTCGTGCGCAGCGCCGTCTCATCTGGCATCCAAGATCATAGAGTAATGATCTATCATATCCTTCCGAATATCTTACCGTCGATAGCTGTAATCATAGCGTTTAGCTTTAGCGGCATCATCCTACTAGAGGCATCCCTATCTTTTCTAGGGATCGGTATCCCATTGGAAGAAGTCAGTTGGGGAAAAATATTGGCAGGTGCTCGTTCTCATCCGCAAGCATGGTGGCTTGCTGTTTTTCCTGGATTATCAATCTTTCTGATCTTGTATGCTTGCAATACCATCGGAGACTATTTGAGTCAGTACCAAAGGAGAGATGGGTAGGTGAAATTTTGATGGTTAGACTGCTGCGCTTTTAGAGGCTACACTTCGACATCGACAAGCATCGCTCAAAATTCCAAATTTGCACAAAACACAATATCATTTATTAAATATACCTTTACAGGATATCATACAAACAAAGTATTCGTCAATAATGAAAATAGCCATTCACCAACCTAATTTCTTACCTTGGATGGGCTACTTTCATAAAATGGCACAGTGCGATCTCTTTGTCTACTATGACAATGTAGAATATACGCAGAAGTCATTTATCCGAAGGGTGCTGATCCATAAAGATAATCCACAAGAAGAGATGTTTATCACCGTTCCTCTCCGAAAGCACTCTAGCTTTGACACTATCAATTCGTTACTCATGCTGCAAAACACTAAGTGGCAACAGCGAATACTATCTCAGATTCATCAGGCATACCATGCTGCCCCATACTATTTTCAGCTCGAAGAATTATTACAATTATTCTTTATCGAAAAAGCAAAAGTTGAGAATTTAGCTTCTTTCAATACTTCAATTTTAGATTACATGAAAGACTGGCTTAGATTAAACTCCAAAACGATCTTAGCAAGTAATCTTGATGTACAATCAAAAAGTACAGATGCGGTAATAGAAATTATCGAGCAGCTCAATGGGACAATCTACATCTCCGGGAATGGTGCTAAAAAGTACCATGATCCTGCAAAATTCAAAGCGCACGACATCCAGCTATCATACCCAGATTTTTCTTCTAAGTTTGACAAGATGGATATCCCATTTCACTTCAAATACAAATCCATTCTTAGTTATATGGCTCACTTTTCCGCTGATGAAGTCAGGGAGATGGTCAGATGACAAGTCTTTTTTATATCTATTTGTTTTATGTGTAGTATGTGTTGTATTTATTTTATTTGATCCGTTTGTTCAGTCACTTCTTAGGGGTATGTTCGGCTAGTACCAACTCTACACTTAACCAATGACCAATGACATGGACTCTATACGGCCACGCTAAACTCTCTTAGTGCATCATTAAGACTTACTTTCTTGTCTGTACTTGGCTTACGTTTACCGATGATCAGTGCACAGTTGACATTGAAGCTACCTGCAGCAAATTGTTTGGTATAACTACCGGGTATAACTACGGATCGTTCTGGCACCTCCCCCTTGTACGTGACAGGCTCGTCTCCTGTGACATCGATGATATGGGTTGATTGTGTGATCGTAACCCCTGCGCCTATGACTGACTCTTTTCTGATTCGTACACCTTCTACAATAATACATCTTGAACCAATAAAGCAATTGTCTTCAATAATCGTCGGTGTTGCTTGTAGAGGTTCTAAGACACCACCTATACCTACACCACCAGACAAGTGTACATTACTTCCGATCTGCGCACAAGATCCGACAGTTGCCCAAGTATCTACCATCGTCCCAGATCCTACCCATGCACCGATATTCACATAACTAGGCATCATGATCACACCTGGCTCTAAGTAGGCACCATGACGAGCGATAGCATGAGGAACTACACGCACGCCCTGTGATTTATAATCTCTCTTCAATGGTATCTTGTCGTGAAACTCGAACGGACCAACCTCTATGGTTTCCATTTTCTGAATTGGGAAGTACATTACTACCGCCTTTTTAACCCAGTCATTGACCTTCCACTCATCACCATCTGGCTCTGCTACTCTAAGCTTACCTTTGTCAAGCGCCTCTATTACTTCCCGTATTGTTTCTTGAGTTGCCGCGTCTTTGAGCAAGTCTCTATTTTCCCAAGCTGTCTCTATGATTGATTGTAGATTTTGCATATGTTATTCTATTTTGTGTAAATAATGTGATCAAAAACTGTAGTCCTCGGCAATATCCCAAGGATTGAATCGAATGAGGTTAAATCTAAAACTGATCCTTCCAAGAAGCCCCACTCCTTCTGTGTCGTATATATCTGCGATAGCCTGACTATTGAACAATGGTAAATGAATAGCAAACAATCCACTTCCATACTCCAACATCACACCACCACTATAAATTGTCTGACCCTGCAATGCATCACCCGTTGTCGATGCTGTTCTGTAATATCCAACATCTAAAAACAACTTCAATGGAAAAAACCTCGGCATCTTCACCGGTAGGTCTGACTTAACATTGACAGCGAAGGCTAGATCGTTGGTCTGACCGATTTTGTACTGGCTCCCTAGGGGAGTCTTGAATCTACCACCAGCATTTCCAACCTGATTGTCCAGCCTAACACTTTGGTTTCCTCTATTAAAGAAGTAGTCATCGTAGGCATAATCATTGAATCCTTGATAAATCAAAGCAGATGATCCGCGTACAATCTGGCCATCCACATTTGTCGAGTACCTCTGACTATTTGTAACAAAATAGGACGCCCATCCTCTGACATCAAATGATTGACTTGCACTAAACTTAAACGATTTATCATAAGAGCCAGACACCTTCACATATTGGTGCTTTTCTCCTACTATATTCTTATATGGGTGATATTCTATTGATAGATCGAGCTCTGAAGGCCCCAAGCTCCAGAAGTCGTAATGTTCAAAACCTAATCTAAACAATGCATAACTACCATTTCTTATTGAAACATCTTCCTCGTCAAATTCGAATCGCTCTTCTTGGATAAATATCGGCTTAAAGTATAATTTGCTATACTTATGTTCTAATGCATCATGCTGAAAATGAAGAGATATTTGTGGGCTCACTCTAGTGTACTGTAGTGCCAAATCTAGCGTCTCACTATTGCGAAAAGAATAGTGTTTTGCGTTCAATTTGTACTGTAATTTTCTAAACCGACTGTTCTTGAAATATTGATCATAACTTAGCCATGCCTCACCTACCGGAGTTTTAGAACCAAATCCATAGGCAGACGATACAGCGTACTTTAGCTTTTTGGCGGGTAAGGAAGAATTGAACATTGCGATTCCCAACATCGCTCCGTCAGATGTATTATAGGATAGAGTAGGTGTAAAATAGAGTTCTATATATCTACCATCGTCAAGACTTGCCAGAGGTTTTACCTTTAATGGACGTGGTATTCCCTTGCTATTATTATTCTGATTAAGGTCCATAGACCTTTGTGCTTGATCTAATACTACACCAGTGACCTCACTTGGTATTTCTACGCTCTTCTCTCCTTTGTGCCCTTCGACCCACACTGTTTTTTCATCTCCATTTTGAGATATTTGAGTCAATGCATACGGCGGTGTTGACCCTGACTTATGCTTTACCGTAACAACTCCATCAGATAGCTCAGTAACGGCATAATCGTACGACCAATCATTGGCTATTAGATCTACAAAAAACCAATCGAGAGATTTGCTTGAAGAAGCAGAGAGTGCAGACTGTAAATTTTCTGGACTTGGATGTTTTCCGCTCCATTCTTCATAAAAACTACTCATTCCACGATCGAAATCCACGACACCAACATAGTCTTGTAAATAAGCGTACATCCGTGCGGGAACTTCATAAGCATTAAGTCCATAGTTAGCGGGATCTACTTCTTGTGGACTTTTTGCAATCGGCTCATGATAATGCCTGCATGCTTGACTACGGGCAACATTTTGAAATATGGGCTGCTGCCCTTCATTGAGCAATCTATTGCCTTGTCTACTATAAAAATCCATCTTCAAGACCTCATCATAATATCGCTGCTGATAATATGTCGTTAGTCCTTCATCAAGCCAAGCGTGTGCTCTCTGGTCAAATGCCAATGCACTATAGAAGTACTGATGCAACAACTCATGCACGATATAGTATTGGAGTTGACTATACTCGCCATCTGCCCCACTGACGGTGATCAATCCAGGATACTCCATACCACTAGTAGATTTTTTTCCTTTGTCCATGATCGACAATTGATCATATGGGAATCTCCCAATCTTCTGCTCGAAATAATTGACTGCATTCTTCACATACCCCACAGCACTTGTAAATCTCTCTTCTTCCATGGTCAAGAAGGATAAGGAGATCGTATGACCACCGGTGGTAGTGATCTCTGTCTCGTGAGTTATCTTGTTTTGACTGGTAATAATTGCATAATCTATTATCCCTTTCGCTTTGAAGTCATATTGATCAGCTCCACTCTTGACAGCTGGTGTAGAGGATATCAACATCCCTTCTGTTGTCGATAGGCGAATTTCAAAATCAGCAATTTCATTGTATGTTTCTCCCATATTAAGATACGGCATGGGATGCCAGCCCTTATCATTGTATACTGCAACTGTAGGGTACCAATAGGTCAGATAGGTGTCCTGATTGGTATATCCCATCCTACTAAATTTGTTAGGTAGTGCGAGTTCGTAGGAAGTTTCAATAAGCACCGTCTCTGAAGGAGCTATGGGATTACGCGGAATGACATAGACAACATCTCTATTGTTCTGCCAGCTGTAGACCTCCATTCTTTCGCCCCCAATGGTCATGATAAAATCTCTATACCCTCCAAGTCTAGATTCGTTTGCAAAGTAAAAATCTAGCATTCCCAGCCTTATATTCTGCTCACTGTATGCTGATCGCCTATCAGAGAAAGCATTTGCCCACAGATGGATAAATATGGTATCAAGAAGGTCAGGAGAATTGTTAGTATATTTCAAACCAGTCGTTGCAATAATCTGATGATTACTATCGAGCGAAGCATTAATTTCTATCTCTAGCCCTTGTTGAAAATACTGACTGTAACCCTCTGCAAGTCCAATCGAAAAAGCTAATAAAAATGTAATAACAATACGCATATAAGAGATCTTAATTATTGTTGCGCAAGATAGGAAAACGTAACTCGATGTTCCAAGTTAATAGGCATTATACCGATTACTATTTCGTATTGCACTAATTTCATTTGCTCTACATAATATTTGTCGGCATTTACCTTTGTATATTAGTGTAATTCTAAACCAAAATTAGCATTACTGGACGTGACTCAATGATTAGCTTTTTGAAACAATGGATTCTGCTCCATGTTCGATCTTTTGTTTTAAGTACTAATCAACAGCTGACACGCATAATTCAATTTTTATGCTCACCTTTATTTCCCAATGGACAAAAGTCAACATATACAACAGATCTTCAATAATGCGGTAGACATATATATCGAGAAGTATGATGATGTTTCCAATTATCAGGAAGGACTCGACTTTTTCTGTTCCCTGCTTCCTATCAATAGCTCTATTTTAGAATTGGCTTGTGGGCCGGGAAATGTTACATCCTATCTGCTAGACCAAAGGGCAGATTTGCATTTCTTATCGACAGACTTTGCTGACAAGATGATAGAAAAAGCAAGGGCTAGATTGCCGATGGTCACTTTCATCACGATGGATATGAAAGCAATCACTTCGCTTGACCTTCAATTCGATGGGATAGTCTGTGCATTTGGATTGCCCTATCTTGATTTCTCGGAAATAGCAACATTTTTCTCCGATTGTAGATCTCGACTTCGAGATAGTGGATTTATTTATGTGAGTACTATGATTTCATCAGGAGTGACTGCTCCGTTAGAATCTCCTGTTAGGATTCATAATGAAGACCTTATTCTTGATGGATTACAGAAGTGTGGTTTTGAAATGCTATACTATAAGATCCAGCCTTATCACTACGGTGAGACCAGCTATGGAAAAGACCTAATTGTTGTGGCCAGATTGATCTAATACCATTTACGTTCATAAACTTCACTAATTTTTAAGATAATCCTTCATAAATCTTCTTTTAACCCGAGATAATTATCAGGGCTCACGATAGCTTATGCTATCCTTGCGTTTTTCGCCTTGATCTATTTTAGCTAATCCTCAAAATGATGCGAAATCATAAACCGTAATTGGGATAATGTAATCTTTACACCTTTACTTAAGATTACTTGGGCAAGTCAGCTCCGGTCACAATATGATCAATTACCGATGGATAATAGGTATGTTCTAACAGTAATACTTTTGTAGCTATTTGGTTGGCAGTATCCGTTGGCAACAGTTGACATTTTGCTTGAAAGATATGTGCTCCATCATCAAATTTCTCATTGACAAAATGGATGGTCATACCAGATTGAGAATCACCATTCCTTTTTACCGCTGTGTGGACATGATGCCCATACATACCTTTACCTCCATAGGCTGGCAATAATGCTGGATGTATATTGATTATGCGATCAGGAAACGATTGAATAAGGTACTTGGGGATCAACCATAAGAAGCCAGCTAAAACAATAAAGTCTATCCGTTCAGCTTTCAGGACTTCGATGATGCATTCTCGATCGTAAAAATATGATCGATTCACGTTCAGCGTTGGTACATCATAAGTGATGGCATGATCGATAACTCCTGCCTTCTTTTTGTTGGATACTACAAGTGCTATACTGACGTCCGATCGATCTTCAAAATAATCTAGAATTCTCTCTGCATTGGAACCACCTCCAGATGCAAATATGGCTATTCGTTTCATAGACTATGGTTACTTCAAATCTCTAAATGCAATGGTCTGACTGGGATCTATACTTAGCATTACAGTTCTGACTTTAGTCTTTTGATCAGGATCTGCAACGACAAATATATCTACGATTTCTATCCGTTTTGTATCACTAAACATTTTAGGCAAGATTGTCGCATTTACCTCTTTGTTTACACGACCTACATCAGTGATGGCTTGGACGATGACTTCTCTTGCCTCCTTGAAATTATCGTACATCTTATCCATCCCGTTTCTGTGATAATTATAGATTGCTTCTCTATATCTTCTAAATTTTGGTGCTCTTATATTCTCTATAAGAAAATATCGATTTTGCTGCCTTTTGTCATCTTGCGTCCAGCCATTATCACTTCGCTGTGTACCTCCTGGTAGTGCATTGTAGATACCAAATGCTCGATCAAAATGTGGATCTCCTCCCATCGGGGAAAAAGTATCATAGTCCATACCTAGAATATAAAAGGCAAAAAAGCTAAGCGTAGAAGAAAAGTTATCATTGTAACCCTCTGGTGTCACTCTTAATGGCTGCAGACCGTCGTAAGCAAATGTGATGTGCTTATCAACATATCTCATGACAGGAGACACAACATTAGAGTTATATACTGGTCGTGAAGTCTGGATCACTAGCTCACCTTTGAATGCCCCAACACCAAGTTCTTCTTTGATGGTCAATTGAATATTACCTTTGATCCTTTCGTGGTCTTGGTAACTATCATCCGTCCATGTAGTGTTATTATAAAATTCAAAAATCTGATTCTCTAATGCCTCAAATACTTTCGCATCAGTGATAGACGATGTCGGTGCAGTAACTTTGACCGTAAAGTCAAACTCCTGCGCAACTGTGCAATTTGCTATTGCCAGACAGACACCAATAATTATATATTTTATCGAACCTTTCATCAATTTTCTTTAGAATAATTTAGTGATTTCATCTACGATATCTGAAGCTACATCTGCCTTACTTTTGAGTGGATACGCGATCTCGCTGCCACTTTTGTGGATGATCTTGATCTTATTCGTATCATGCTGAAATCCAGCTCCTTTATCGTTCAATGAATTAAGAACGATGAAATCAAGGTTTTTCTTTTGCAATTTGCGATTTGCATTTAATATTTCGTCATTTGTCTCTAATGCAAACCCTATCAAAAGTTGATTTTCTTTGGTTGATCCGAGATGACCTGCTATATCTTTTGTACGTTTCAGTGGAATTTGCAGATCACCGTCTTTCTTTTTGATCTTGATATCTGATACATCTTTGGGCGTGTAGTCAGCGACAGCCGCTGCCATAATTGCTACATCCATCTGACTATATAGAAGAACAGACTCTTGATACATTTCCTCTGCAGAAGTTACCTTTTTAGTATTCACACCAGGATGAGATGCTGACAATACCGACGGCCCTAGAATCAAAACAACATCTGCGCCTCTCGCAGCACATTCGTCGGCAAGCGCTATGCCCATCCGACCAGAACTCCGATTTCCAATGAATCGTACCGGATCTATTGCTTCGTGCGTTGGACCGGCAGTCACCATGACTTTTTTACCCTTAAAATCACTATTGGTTTCGATCTGATCTTCGAGAAAACTAATGATGTCTTCAGGTTCAGCCATTCTACCTTCTCCTGATAGTCCACTAGCTAGTTCTCCATTGCCTACGGGTATAATCTGATTGCCATAAGACTCTAGCAGAGAGATATTATTCTTTGTGGATGGGTGCTTCCACATATCTAGATCCATTGCAGGAGCCACATATACTGGGCATTTAGCTGACAAGTAAGTAGCCACGACCATGTTGTCAGCGATACCGTGTGCCATCTTGCCCAAAGTCGTTGCAGTACATGGCGCCACAATCATAGCATCCGCCCAGAGGCCTAGCTCGACATGATTATTCCAACTTGATCCATCTGATACTTCTGTATGGACCTCATGTTTGGATAGTGTAGACAGTGTCAGAGGGGATATAAAACCACAAGCCGAAGGAGTCATAATCACTCTCACTTCGGCTTGTGCTTTAATTAGAAGTCTTGTCAGAAATGCTGATTTGTAAGCAGCGATCGATCCCGTAATACAGAGTACGATTTTCTTTGAGTTTAGGCTACTCATCAAGACGATTTATTATATTAATTAGAATACATCCGTACTACTTTAAGTCCGCTAGGAACGTCTAGCAAACAATCAGCATACGCAAATATGACTACTTCTCTTCTTTATATCTGAATTCTAACTCTCCATTCATATATTCAGTATATGCAATAATGGCAGGGTTAGGAAGTCTTTCGTAAAACTTAGATATTTCAATCTGCTCTTTGTTTTCATGGATTTCTTCAATCGCGTCAGTTGTTGTTGCGAATTCATCCAATTTTGAATGCAGTTCAATCTTAAGATCCTGAGCAAGGCTGCCTGCTCTCTTTCCTATAACATTTAGCACCTCATAGATATTCCCTGTAGTCATAGCGATAGATCTCACATCTCTTGCTTCTACATTCGGGTCTAAACCTTGTACTTTACTTTTGATATCACTCATGCTTTCAGCTTTTTTAATTCTTGTTGTGTATTCTTATATATATCCTCTACATCCTTACTATATTCAGACTGGGGATGCTTATTTATAAACTTCTTATAGAGCGATATAGTTTCCTCGTATCGTTCTTCTCGCTTTTCGTATATACTTTTTTGAGCAAACACGTACATTGCTTTGATCATCATAAATCGTACTTCCTCTACTTCTTGAGCATCTGGAAACTCCGTCAACATGTTTCCAAATGATTGAACAGCAGATTCGTATTGACCTATATTGTAGTATAACTGACCTTGTTGGAACGCTTTCACTTCCAATTTTCTTCTCATTTCATCAATAAGAGCATTACACTCTGGCACACGTTCACTTCTAGGGTGTGTATTGATAAATGTTTGTAGTCCCTCTATAGCTTTTGCAGTATAGGATTGATCCAATTTCGGGTTAGGTGACAACATATAGTTAGAATATGCTGACATATACTCTGCTTCTTCTCTCTGCTCACTATTATAGAATGTAGTAGAAAAACTCTTGAAGTAATGGGCCGCGAGGATAAATTCATTATTATAATAATGCGTGTAGGCAAATTTCAAAAACAACTCTTCTGCCTCGGATTTTCCTCTATAATTCGGAATCGAGAGCTCTAAAAGCGTCTGAGCTTTGAGCCAATCCTCATCTTCGTAATACGCAAGCGCCTTGTCGTAGATCAGTTTAGCATCATTGCTTGTACGTATAGATTCAAACTTCGATTTACATCCAAAGAGTACCAATATAGCAAATATGTATAAAACGCTTTTTTTCATAGGGGTGCAAAATTACTATTTTTTTCTATAATCCGACCATTTATTAACGAGTAGCATTACTTGTCATGCCTAATAATCTAGATATTAAGGGTTTTTTAACCCAAAATGCACCAATGCAGGCTCCACTACTATGAAAATCAGAGTGCAAAAACATTAATCCTAATGGCTAGATCGCTACAGCAGAATACACGAAAATCATGATCTGAGTTAGTTTTATGCTTAAATACTTCGCACGTTATCAAAAAACAAGTCATAGCTAAGGACTAGTTTATTCCAATCATACTTCATCACTTCCGATCGTAGTTCGGTATTTTCTCTAGGGTGATCATCTATCGCTTTTACGATCAAGCGTTTGAGTCCAATATAATCTGTGTAGTAATATTCCCGACTCCTAGGCAAGTGCTCAGGAAATGCCAACCTATACGGTAATATTGGAGTACAACCCGCAGCGATAGCTTCGATTGTTGCTATACCAAAAAAGTCCTGATTGCTTGTTACTGGTAGTATATCTGATTGCATCAATAAATCAGTGTACTCCTCTCTTGATTTCGCATAACCGTAATGTATAATTTCGTCCGCCAATCTAACCTTGGCCTCTTCAAAAATTTGTGGAGATCGTTTATACTTTCGACCCGCTACGATCAATTTAAATTGATACCCTTCCGATTTCAATTCAAATAAAGCTTTGAAAAACTGCGCCGAATTCTTGTCGTATTCCCATCGATGATTCCACAAAATGACCGGAATTTCATTTTTGGTGACCGTATTAGATACCAAGGTCTCGAGGTCTAATCCTATATGGAGGACCGATGATTTGGATGCTATGCATGACAGATTTTCCCGAAAATTATGGTCAGGAAATTGATCTAAAAACGTAGGAAGTGACTCTAAAAAAACTGTCCGATGATAATTGCTATTGAACACCACATAATCAGATGCCAAACAAGAAAGATAGTTGATCCATCCGTAATGATTATCTCGCTTTGCTGCAACATCAGGATCATCCGCTGACCACGGATAAGTGATTTGATTTTCATGAAAATAAAGCACAAAAGATGCCTTATTATACCATACATCAGATCCACCTTGAGCCGACAATAATCCTCTCAGAGTAGCAACATTCATTAGATCACTACAAACGATAATATCATATATTTCGGTCAGTTTCTCGATCTCCTGAGCAAAATGTACAGCTGCATGCTCCATCCTCCATTTCCAGTGCCTATCTGGCATGGTCAACAGACTCACCTCATGCCGAGAATGAGCAATCAAACCATCCACCCACTGTCGGTGACTCTCTCCATAGAATGATTCCAATATCAAAACGCGCATGATGGCAAATATAGAATGATTATCTTAAGTGAAAAAATAAGAAATGGACAAACCATTACATTATAAGATCTACTAAGTATGTCAGATTTGTCATCGATAAGTGACAATTTACTCAACTGAGACCATCAATCACTCATTCATTAAACTTTATCTATTATATTTGAATTTCGACTACGTACAAGGTACTGTTGCTGCGGCGTATCAATACCTCTTCATTTCTTAAAATAAGAAGAATTTTGAAAAACAAATCTGACATACTTGTTATTGGAGCTGGAGTAGCTGGATTGACATTTGCTATAAAAATGGCAGAAAAACGACCCGACTTATCTATCACCGTACTCACAAAAACGCATGAGGGAGAAAGTAATACTCGATATGCACAAGGTGGTGTAGCTGCAGTATGGAATCATCAACAGGACAATTTTAAAAAACATATAGAAGACACCCTTGATGCAGGAGACGGCCTCTGCGATGAAGAAGTGGTAGCGATGGTCATAGAGGAAGGACCAAAAATGGTACAAGAAATCATCTCTTGGGGGACTCGATTTGACAAAGGTGAATCAGGAAGTTATGATCTCGGCATGGAAGGTGGTCACTCTGAAAATAGGATTCTTCATTACAAAGACCTGACAGGATGGGAAATCCAACGCTCGCTGAATGCGAAAGTGAAAACGTTTGATAACATTACTTTTCTACAACACTATTTTGCACTTGATCTGATCACTCAGCATCACCTTGGCAGAAACAAAACACGCCTGAGCCCAGACATAGAGTGCTATGGAGCATATGCTCTCAACAAACAATCGAATGAAATAGAGACGTTTTTGGCCAAGCAGACGGTCTTGTGCACTGGAGGTGCAGGTCAAATATATAAGAGTACTACCAATCCAGTGATTGCCTCTGGTGACGGAATGGCCATGGTCTATAGAGCCAAAGGAAGACTAGCAAATATGGAATTTATACAGTTTCATCCTACATCTCTCTATAATCCCGCAGGTGACAATCCTTCTTTTCTAGTATCAGAAGCGGTCAGAGGATTCGGAGCCATTCTCAAGACTAAAGATGGCAAAGAATTCATGCAGAAGTATGATGAACGGCTTTCATTGGCGCCGAGAGATATAGTCGCTAGAGCCATCGATAAAGAGATGAAAGAGCGAGGAGATGACTATGTGCTTCTCGATTGCACACACCTAGACAGAGAAGGCTTCATCAAGCACTTCCCTACCATCAATGATAAATGTCTAAGCATTGGTATCGATCCCATGAAAGATTTTATCCCCGTAGTACCTGCCTGTCATTATGTATGTGGAGGCGTATTGGTAGATAAGATGGGCAATACCTCTATCAAGCATCTATATTCAGCTGGAGAATGTACTTGTTCTGGTCTACATGGCGCCAACCGATTGGCATCCAACTCTCTACTTGAGGGTCTGGTATATGGCAATAATATTGCTATAGAAATAGCCAAAAACATAGATAATGTGACGCTACAAGCGGAAATCCCAGAATGGAATGCGAAAGGAACAACCAAGCCCAAGGAGCTGGTCCTTATGACCCAATCCCAAAAGGAACTAAAAGAAATCATGAGCGCATACGTGGGAATCGTCCGTACAGAAGTCAGACTCAAACGTGCCATGGATAGGTTGTGGTTACTGTACAATGAAACTGAAAACCTCTATACGTCGTCTGTAGTATCTCCGCAAATCTGTGAACTGAGAAATCTAATCACCATCGGATATCTCGTGTCCAAAGCAGCACAGTTCCGAAACGAAAGCAGAGGATTACATTTCAACACAGACTATCCCGATAAATACGATTATTTGGAAACTACGTTGTTGTGATCTTAATGGCTAATTACCTGTCTATAATTGCCAATTCTCCTTGGGGCCTTGATACCCTTGCTATTTATTATCAAATTACTTAGAAATGAAAGTGATCCTACCTTGACAGATACTTATTAATAGCTTCGGTCCTGTTATTGACTTGTAGCTTGTCGTAGATCTTATGGATATGCTGTTTCACGGTACCCGTTGTAATTCCCAGCTCAGCACCGATCTCTTTGTAAAGTAATCCTTTTGATAATAATTCTAGTAGCTCATATTCTCGAGGGGTCAACGGTAGATTGGTAGCTTTACGAGGATTGTCAGCTTTTGCAGTGAAGGCATTTATGACTTTTCTGGCAATCTCTGGACTCATAGGAGATCCCCCATCATATAGCTCTCGTACGGACATCAATATCTTATCTGGAGATGAATTTTTCAGAATGTAACCTTTTGCACCAGCTTGAAGACTGCGAAAGATCTTATCATCGTCTTCAAATACGGTAAACATACAAAATTGTGTGCCCGACATCAATTCTCTTAAGGTAATGATCGCTTCTACTCCACTGGCGCCAGGCAGTCCGATATCGGCAATTACTATATCAGGTTGATTTTGAGGCAGGAATGCGATCGCCTCTTCAGCGGTATGATACACTTGTGTGCATGTCATGTCCTCCTCATCGTTGAACAGTTCGGATAGTTCAATTGCTACATCTTTCAGATCTTCTATTATTGCTATTTTGATCGATTTAGTCATGGCATTTTGTTCTTGATTGATAATAATTTTATACCTCGATAGGGAATTGCATACTCGTCTTAAGTCCTTTATCATTTTGAACCAACATACTGCCTCCTATCGCTTCCATTCGCTTCTGCATATTAGTTAAGCCATTGCCAAATTCATTTATCGTAGTCATTCCTATCCCGTTGTCGTGGATAACAACAGAAGCTACCTCTGCAATCTGCCATTGGATTGTAATCCGATTTGACTCTGCATATTTGACAGCATTGTGCAGGATTTCCTTGATCACAAGATATATGTTCCTTCTAGAGGTTCCAGATAATGGGATGTCCTGCATATCGCCCTCCACAGCATACGATAGATGGATATCAAACTCTTCAAGATACTCATGTGCAAACCTCCGTGTATACGATATCAAGCTAGCTAGCGTATCGAATCCTCCATTCATCGCCCATATGATCTCGCTCATATTGTTGACAAGTGTCTCCGATTGATTTACAATTTTACCTACTTGAGTTTTGACAGCATCATCTCTGGTTTTTCGCATCACCTTTTGGGACAAGAACCGTATCGTAGTGAGTCCACCTCCTAGATCATCGTGCATCTCGGCAGCTATGCGAGTTCGTTCTTCTTGCAGTGCATTTTGCTTATCGATGATGAGCGATTGACGTTTGAGTTCTTCATCCTTCAGCGCAAGTTGATACTCTGTCTTTTTCTTTTGATACGAAATAAAAAACCATATCAAAAGGATAGACAGTAGAATCGGCATGACAAATGATGTCAAGATTATTTTATTAATGATGTCTCCTTCTTCGAACATAATATAGCACCTAGATAGCCAAGACTCAGAATAATATTTCCAAATCGGAGGATATTACCCAAAGCATTCCTGGCATTTTTATAAATATTGTCGTTGATATAGATATCATTGATAAACATAATCAACGTAAAACTAGAAACATAGAATATCAAAATTCCAATGCCTAGATAAAAGTAAGGGTTTGATTTAAGATTGTACTGATTGTAAATGAGTACCTCATTAAAATATAGAAATATACATATCGCCAAAACACTCAGCCCGACGATGTAGACAATGTTATGAATGTGATCCCAAGGATCTGTAGTACTAAAATAATATATCAATGTGCCTCCCCAAATAATACCTCCTGCAATCGCCAACTTCTTACTCACTGAGTTTTGCAATTGAGTGAAATACATCCCAATCAGGATACCCACATAGATGGGGTTACAGATATTATGGACGATTCTATTATCACCATACTCTATCTTGAAGTAATGAGTAACAATGACTTCATATACTATAATAAATAGCAATAAGTGATCAAGATTCTTTATACTTATTGGCGTCTTTTTGAATCTATGGTACATCGCTATGCAGAATGCAAAGACATAAATCCATTGGTATGCTTTGATCACTGTAATGTATAAGCTTGGGTTCATTGTAAGGTTGCTAACTCAAATATTATTCATAGCCTTTATTGGTTTGAGTATCTTCGCTTCCATCTTTTCTTTCCAGCAGAAATTTCTTACGAGCTGCACGCTCAGCTGGAACATTTGATTCTGGAAAATAAAGCGACTCTATTACACAATCAGGAGGACACACATTCCCATAATTATGAGCGGGATAAGGTGCATCTTCAGGATAAGGAACATCAATTCCATTTGCCTTTACGGCCCTCAAGATGACTGTATTTCTACCTGCGAAATTATGTTTTTTTGTAGAATCGCTTGCTTTCCTATAATTTAGGGGATACCTAGCAAAATATGCTCTTACTCCAATGACCTCAGACGGATTTAATAAACTCATAAGTTCTTCTTTATAGTAAAACACAGATTTTTCAGTTTTACTGCGGGCATCAGTTGTGCCTCCACCAAAAATATCTAAATACTGATTAGTAAGTAGAAGAGCTGAATCTTTACTAATAGGGGTATTCATTTCAAAGTACGGCAATAAGTCGCTATCAATAGAAGTAACCAACTTTCGCAATAACTTTCCCTTCTCATCCATAGTCAGGTTTGCATCTTCTATTTTCTTCCATAAATCATTAAGCTTAGAATCTGTCGTCACACTTGCGCTTGGAATCTGAGACATTGCATCGCGAGAATCAGTCTCAGATTCCTGCTTACTTTTAGACCCATTAGGTGTAGTTTTAGAATCACATCCATAAAGGACAAAACAAAATATTGAAATGAGAAAAAATAAAGATCTAATAGATAACGTGAAGGTCTGTTTCATAATGTTTGAGTTTTATTGGTAGCTAAATTTAAGAAAATAAATTGTTTGTTAAGTTTGTAGTGATATATTTTGTCGACTGTAAGGTGTGCTTCGTTTGCAAAGACATGGTTGTTACAGCATCTTCGTAAGTGATAATCTCAAAATTAACAACATTGGGTCATCTGGTCTATTGAGAATCTGCCGCTGCTCTGACCGAAGGAGAATCCCATTAATCTCTAATCCTACATTGACTCCAGCCTGCTCACTGAGCGAATATATTCCCTTAAAACCAAAATTCCAAAACC
>JAVCKV010534237.1:0-11252 GCA_032274145.1 Herpochondria borealis | reverse complement strand
GCGAGTCTGGAGCAGTCTGATCGGCCCCGCACGCCATAATCTTGCCATCGCTAGACAAAGCAATGGCTTGCCCAAAGTTATCGCCCACCAGCTCTCCAGGAAGCAGCGGTGCAAGATACGTCCACATCGTTCCATCTGGAAGGGTTGAATCTTCTACGTTGACGCCTGAAGCAGGAGTTGTTGGCGTCCCTAATGTAGGTCGCCAAACGGCTGGGGTTGGAGGAGGGACCATATCGCCACCTGCAGCAGACGGTGGGGGAGATGCCTGTGGAAGCAGGGAATCCATAAGCCCGCTAGTAAAGACAAAAACCGTAGCACCGGCGATGATACATATGACCACCACGGCGACGAATATCCAGATGCAAAAGATGCGTCGTCGATGTTGCTTCTCTTCCTCCTCGATTTGTCTTCGCTGATCTTCATCTACATGACCAATAGGTATCGCAAGGGCTTCACAGTCAAACCTATCCGGTCTCTTTCTTTCTCTTTCAAGCCCTGCCCTGATAGATTGCATGATCATCTCGTCTGAAGCAAGACCCTCAATTCCCACCTCACCTGCAAACAGCTTGGATGTTTTGGGGTCCCACGATGGGGTTCTAGTGTCAACAACCAAGCTCACGTCGACCAGCGTATTGTTGTGAGCCGTTGTACAGTGCTCCATATCTTCGTTGCTAGTGGAAACGGATAGATCCGAATATCGATCCAGCGAAGAACCACAACCAACTGGCTTAACTATTGAGGAGGGGCGTGACAACGAGGATTTCGATTGAATACTCTTCTTTCGTAACTCGTCGAGTTTTCTGTCTGGAAGGGGGCTTGAAGACGACAACTTTCTTTGAGACAAGCGAGCCAGCCTGATCCACTCATCATCTGTCTGAGAAGGTCGATCGTTTGCCATCCATATTAGGTCCCAGTCAACATTCGACGGGAAGTGTTGCTCGAAATCAAGTTCTGCAAAGTCGCGATTTGGTTTGAAACTCCTGGAGACGTTCATGGTTATTATGGGTAGAACGCGCACTTAGCTCTCTTGATGCTACTGAGCGGGATGTCAACGGTATTGTGGGTTGAGAAAAGTGAGCTTGCAGATTGATTGATTCAGATTAGAGAAACTTCGCTTGTGGAAAAGATCAAGATGTCTCAAGCATTTGATTTCTCGTTTTGCAACATCAGAAACAGCGCCTGAAGCGCATTGATATATTCTTGAGCATCTGAAAACCCTTCAAAATGACCAGCAAGATCGCTTGTCTGGACGATAGGCGAAGGTGCTGTAGCGACCAAAACTCAAAGCACGAGGCTATGATGTATAAATCCTAGTAACCACACTCGTGGGAAAGGCTTTGGGCGTGTGTTCCAACATCACCAGGCTGCCAATGGTCATACAGTACCACAACCACCACTATTTTAAAAATGAGGCACTCCCACTTGGCTACCTATCCACTAAGAATCTTAGCGATAAGGGAAGTGACCCTTTCTCAGCATGTGTCATCCTTATTCCATCTGTAGAGCTGACTGCCTTGAGTCACATACGTGCTGTCAAAACTGGCCTTATCAAATGAATGCAAAGGTCAAATTATAACCTAGCCACACCATAGTTTTCTGCGGTGCTGCATCGTACTGTATTCACATCAATGCATCGTCCTTTCACAGCGTGCAATTAACCCATATTCAATCGAGAGCTATTCATTCGGATTCTTGCTTCAATGCACATATCTGTCAGATTATGCGGTCCGAATGGAATCACACGTAAACGAATTTTTAAGAGTACGGAACGTCTACATGTAAGTTCTGTGTCACCCACGCTGGTGCTTCTAGCGCTGGCACGCATTGTGCTGATGAGTTGCTCTTAGTCGCAATCGATTTAGAATTGTTTGCAACCAAGCAGTCGCAACGAGAAATAAACTTGGTTCTTCAGGACGAAGATTCGACCCCTTACGGCATACGACCGGAGAGGCCGGCTTTGGTACGATTGAATTGAGGACCCGTCACCACGTCAACGGCTGTTAGACCATACAACTCAACTGCCTCCTTCCACAAAGAACCATCTGGCAGCCACGACCATATCCACGATGATCCAGTTGGTGTCGCGTTGTACAGCTCCCTCCAAAGATACAGTAATCCAGGCAGAAAATTGTAGTTCTGTAATCGAAGATCGTGCTCGCCAAGATAGCTCGCGTTGGCGCCAAACTCATGGGAGGCATTGTACGCCCTACGAGGAAACATGGACCATTGAAACTCTCCACGTGAATGGGCGTGATTCTCCCAGTACCAGTAGTCCTCAGCTACAGACATATCACAAGGCCGGATTGACGGGTGACTTCCGATCCAGTGTTCTGAAGTGTATCTTATCAATCCCAATGACCACCACTTATATCCCGAGAAATGGAAGCAACCCGATCCACCCATGATTCTAGCACGCCGCACTGCTATAGTGTGACGATTCTCGAACTCCAGTGGAGGAAGAAGACGTTTGATGTACTGACAGCTTGCAGCGAAAAAGTTGCCAGGAAAGAGCAGCGTAAACATGCGAGGTGGAGCTTCAAACAGCAGTCCACAGGCATCACACGTGCCATTGGGTGGATCCAGACACCCTTCCAAAACCACCGCGTCCAACATTGCTTTTCGCCACCTTATATTCTTATTGGACGGATGGAACGAACCTTTGTTGTGGATGTAGATTGCCCTTGCAGTATCGGTTGCCTTCAGACAATAGCTATGGAGGTGTTGGAGGGTGTCAAGCTCGCCACGTCCACTATGTGGTGGGTGCGTGCACTTGATTTTACCGCCAGATGCATCTGAACAGAGTTTCTCAACCATGCTGCTATTGACAAAATCGCGTCCGACTGTAACGATATGCACGG
This sequence comes from Herpochondria borealis, assembly GCA_032274145.1. Lineage (NCBI taxonomy): Eukaryota > Rhodophyta > Florideophyceae > Ceramiales > Ceramiaceae > Herpochondria > Herpochondria borealis. The sequence goes on along the minus strand of JAVCKV010534237.1, from coordinate 8,394 downwards.
TGATGTTGTAACTGCCCGCGTAGCTGTTGCTGATCTGCCCAACCTGCTCCTGCACAATTCCAAGTGACTCGACAGCCCCAATATCCTCCTTTTCTTGACTTTTATCCGGAATAAAGGTATTGATAAACACCATAATTTCCGGTCGGATCTGACTGGTTGCCGAAACTTCACCACTTGCTGTCATAAGCACTGAATCCTTGAACTCCTTGGTATCGGTGCGATCATGAATAGGTTTCCTTTCATCTGAACTGTAAGACAAGCTTGGCCGTGTTGTGGTCAAAGTGCTGTGGTTGAGGTCTCCAACTCCTTGAGTTTGAGTCGAGTTATGATTGGTGTATTTGTCGGTAATTGATGCAGCCTGTGGGGCAAGGCTCGGCTGAAGGTGCAAATGGGTGCCGTTCGCTTGAAGTTCTTCATCGCCTTGGATCACATTCACGGTCGCCTCCTTTTGGTCACTTACACGCACGATGATATTCTCCGTCTTGGACTCGGAAAGAGTTGTGTCCGACTTCATCACTACCTCAGCGTTGCCTTTCTTGATCGAATCAATGAGATGTCGATCAAATATCTGCTCACCGAAGAAGAGAAGAGAGCAAAGTATGCCTGCTGTGTAAAGGAGCTTTCTTCGTCGCGGCTCTGCTTTCATTCTTCAAGCTGTCAAATCTAGAGAGAGAGGAGAGAGAGAGAGAGAGAGCCACGCGATGCGAGGGGGAGAACGACAACTTCGAACCCTCCCTCAGGAATTACCCTCGGAGTCGCGCGTACGGATATCGGGCCGCGCATGTGGGAACCGTGCAGTGCGTGTACACCTCCAGTAGTCGACGTATACTACAAACCGTCTTGTTGCGTTCTCCACATCTACCGCCAGGTTTATACGGGATTGGCACACACCAAGTTCAGATTTACTGACACCACAAGCAAGTACCTGAGTAACAGGTAAACACATTTGTGGTAAGTAATTCTCACTTTCCAACAACAACATCCATTGCTGTTAACGTCCATTCCAACTGCTAGTGATAAGAGAACCCTTGAATTGGGAGCGTATCGTACTAACGATTCCGAGGCAAGGTGGGGCTCTAATCACTTTGACGAACTGATTACAAAATTTGTATATGTTCGTCCTGTTGCGACTGGCGACAACCTTCAGCTGCCACTGCTCCCACAGCTCCCTCTCGAGAGAATATAACTGGAGGGGGGGTTAATGAGGAGGACGAGTCAGATGAGTCAGTTGTTTCATTGTGTTGTGTTGTGTTGTGTTAAGGCGGAAGCCGGAAAGTCATGTGGAGGGGTACCCAACACCAAAGAGGATGATAGACCAAGAGTGGTTGAAAGGTTGGGGTTGTCGGTCTCACGAGCAGGCAAACTGGAAGGAGGTTTTTCCAAGGGTGTACATTTTGACTCCCTACGGCAAGGAATAACAAGGCAGCCTATCGTCGTCCCATGGTGTTAAAATGTGATTGCTGGAGAACGAGGAGCCCAAACCATCTTCTTCGGTGGCATTCAGTGCATGCTGGTAATATTTTTCACCACCATGTACTATCTGCAAAATCTGCATAATGGGAGCATTATTCACGTACCCTTTTGCAAACCAAGATCGAAACTTTGATTTCACCGTAGTGGTCCCACTTCCCTGATGTTGTCTGCATCCCGTCCGATCGTACAAAAGCAAACGTGACAGGCCGACGTAGAATAGCATGAAGCGTTGTATGAAAACTCCTTCATGATTTCGTTGACATTTTTCAAAAGAGGAACAAGCTTACTCAACAACACAATGTTCTCAAAATGATACACCAAGACGAGTTGGAAGAATTGAATCAGAGATGTTGAGTTGATGTTCTTGGTCTCTTCGTTGATGGCTATCAAGTTGTCAGCATTGGCAAAGTTGCCAGCACGTTGAGAAGCAAGTGCGACATTCCAAACTCCCGAGCAAGATCATCAAAATCGCGAACGCTCTCGTCGATTGTTGAGAACGGGAGAATGCCTAAGCAGAAAGCGGTATCCAACTAGAGGGTGAAGGTAACGCATCCATGTGTCACATCTGCATACTCCATAGCCAAGTTGTGACCTTGTAGCAGATCATCATACAGGTCTTTCAATGGGGTGTGTCAATGCTGTAGAAGGCAAAAATGGGTGACAATTATTCTGGCTTTGGTGTCATGGGCCTGCAACTTGGTCGAGACTTGCTGTGCTAGCTCGCCAAAAACGTACGCAGCAGTGACGTTGCCAAGGATAGACAGGATTGTGCCGTATGATGAAAATGCACGAGTGGTCAAACTCACTAACCCGTGAGTTAGAGATATACGCATTGCTTGCAGTGCAATTACGGCAACAATGTTCTAGAACTTTAAGATACCAGGGTTGGTCGCTTCTGGTAGCTGCAGAGTTTCACTGTGCGCCAAGTCTTAACGAGCTCAACCACAACATGGGGGGCCGTGTTGACTTTTGTGGGCCTCGGAAACTTGACATTGAGGTGATGCATAGCATCGAAGCCGACCCTTAGAGCCTCATCAAGAAACCCTGCATTTGCCAAGGACACAACATACGTTTGGTACACAACCATGGTATCCTCCTTTCTTGTTGCGCGCTTCAAAACCTCGTCAACCCTCTCCTTACTAAGACTAAGGAACCCAGTACAATGCTCAATTTTGGCAGAAAGTGCATGTACTGGTAGGGATAGACCATAGTTGGTATTCCAGCTTTCATTGGTCAAGTTGACAATTGCATGACGTAGGTAGTCCCGAGATGAATAGTATGCGCCTTTCGAGCTCAGCAACTGCAACTGCAAGTTGAGACGCGCAAGATCCAGTTTTTCGGAGTCGCTGTGCAGGTGATTAGCTATGTACGGACAGGAAACGAATCGTCTCAACATCTTCAATATCGGATGTTTGTGCTGTCAGCGGAGTTTGCATGTTTTTTTCAGAGAAGCTCTTTCGTTCGGGTTGCATATCATGGAAAGCAAACAAGCTTGAACACAATTGTGTGAAAACTTGAAAACCTTTCCAGAGGAGTTCCCTTCCACAAAATTGCCAGCCATTGCCGTTGAAAGAGCTCTTTCCACTGTGTTGGGTGTACTCAAGAGTTCCGCTCTAGAATAGTCCATAATTCATCGAGAAGCAAAGATTCATGGTGAACCACTGTTGCTTCTGCCTGCACCACTTGTTGTAGCAGATTCGCTTGAAAGTGGTGACCGAGAAAGGCGGCATAGATGAGCACCAATCTCGACCAAGGCTCGGTCCGTTGCTGAAGGTTTCCAGTGATCAAATCTGCTACATTTTCGGTGGTATCTGTCTCACTCTCAATCTTTCCAATATCCCATTCCCAAACACTTGAGCAGGTCGGACGAATCAAACGCGTAGCTTCAAGCATTTCAAGGAATCTCACACAAAAGAAGACGTTTCCGTGGGTTTTGCGTAGAACGACTTTGCTGAGAGGCAGTGTCTCGTCCTCTGTTCGGTTCGTAATTTTGGACACCATTTGATTGATGGCATTTAGTGCAAATGAACCAATCACAATTTCAATCATTGTCAATGGAAACGATTCAGACCTGCAACCCTCGAGAAACTTCTCAAGTGATGCTCCTGGTTGATCGGTGGGTGGGTGTTTGCAAGAATTCCGCTGTCTCCTCGGTGCGGAACGAACAGAGTATCAACGTGTGTTTTAGGCTTTCCTTCCTTCATGAGACCTTGAATCAAGTCTAATGAACCTTCGTCGGCCCATTGCAAGTCATCCAAGACCAACACTATTGGGTGCTTTGCGGTGGCAATGACTTCAAGAAAACTACGACAGAGCCTCTTGAATTTTGTGTATGCATGTTGGGAACGCTCAATCTCCAAGCCCTGCTCAGATGTAGGAGGTTGATGTTGCTCAAATAGAAACCCCAGCAATGGGAGGGCAGATATAGCTAAATCTGCACAGTCAATTTTTTTGTTGTAGGATGAAATGTAGGTTTTTGTGTAAGCATGATAGCCTACAACTTCTTTTCTTCCCCAAGGCATATTTAATAGCTCTCAGCATAATGGTATATAGAATGTAAGATATAATCTTATCTTGATACAGTACAATTCCCTAAAACAGTTGTTTTACGGACTCTTCTCCATCGGATAAAACCCCCCTCGTTTTTGTTGCCAAAATCGTCTATAAACTGATCTATAAATCAAGTTCCATGAATACTACGCGGTTTAAGGTTTATACACCTTAAAGGATGGCAACATTCTCCCATTAGAGACCAAGAAGCCAGAAGGGAATAAATTCTTTTATAGGCCCATAGCATATTACCAACTTCTCAACATTACCAACTTCTCATTGCTTGACGTGCAGTAGATACTCCGGCAGCGGCCTGGTACCACCTATGGAGAGCGGTTGTAAAACCTGCTTCTTAATGCGTAATGGTGCTTCGAGAATCATTATCCACTGCAACAGAAAACAGTCCTCCAAAGCTTCTCTCCCCAGCTTCCCAATGATACAGCCATCATCACCATCACTATTATAGATTGCTCTTTAAATTGTACAGATTTAGATGCGTCCACCACCAACCTGGGTCCATTGTGTACAAGCACAGCATTGTATGATTTAAACTTAATGGTAACTGGAGATGTTGGTGGAACCTGGACTTTGGGAGGTATGATTGAAATAGTAGGTGGAATGCTGGACATCAGTATAGCCGATGGTTACGAAGTAGTGTACACCGTTGAGCCTCCTGCTACAGATTGTCACCCGATTTGCCAAACATTTCAGTTCCCACTAAAGTCATTTGGGGCGATAAAGATCCTTTTATTGGAGTGGAGTTGTTGGATGGAATGGAAGAACTGTTTACTGGGCAACTGGAGATTGAAATCATGGAAAACTGCAGCCACTGGTAGCCTCTGGATTATCCGGATAAAGTGAATGGCTTGATTGGAGATTTTTTGGATTGATGAAGGAGAAAAATATTAAGCAAAATTTAAAATTATTAAAAGAAGCTTAAATACCTGACAGAACCATTATACTTGATTGGATTAAATCGGAGAACTTTGTAACATTGTTATCATCACAGGATTTTGATAATAGAACTTTCTTATTGTAATAAAAAATAAAGCAGAAACGTTTTATGGTTTAGTGATAAGAAATTTATATAACCCCCCCCCACTACTCGTAAGTTACGTTATGATATTTTGTCTGGTTTTTGGCAAATTTTAAACTATCCTTTATTTGCAGTTTCTAGTGAAAATTATTCAACTATTCGCCTGTTAATTTAGTCGCTTTATTCTGGGGTTTATTTTCGGCAATTAGAACTTTAACCCATTTTTTGAGAACTAACATTTTGCACCGTACTGCTATGAGTCGGGGTTCTCAAGAAGTGATTTTTATTATTACCAAATATGCCTTACTCGCGATCGGTATGGTTATCTTATTACAAATTTGGGGCTTAAATTTAAGTTCCTTAACTATTCTTGGTAGTGCGTTGGGTGTTGGTATTGGTTTCGGTTTTCAAGACATTGCTAAAAACTTTGCTAGTGGATTGGTTTTACTTTTTGAACGTTCGGTACAGGTAGGGGATTTTATTGAAGTTAACGGACATAAGGGAATGGTGGAAAGAGTCGGCGCGAGAAAAATAGTTTTGAGAACTTTAGATCGCATCTCAATTATCGTTCCCAACTCTAGTTTATTAGCCAATGAAGTTGTTAATTGGACTCATGAAAATTCTATTTCAAGATTGCATTTACCCGTAGGACTCGCTTATGGTTCTGATACTGAATTAGTCAAATCTGTATTATTGAAAGCAGCAGGAACTCATATTGAAGTCTTGCGAAATCCCGCACCCCAGGTATTATTTGACAGTTTTGGCGATAGTGCTTTGAACTGTTTGCTCTTAGTTTGGGTTTCCAAACCCAGCCACCAAGCCTTTATTAAAAAGCGATCTTTATTTTCAAATTGACAAATTATTCCGAGAACAGGAAATAAACATTCCTTTCCCTCGAAGATATATTAATCTTCCCAGTCCCAATTTAGAAATTGGTTTGTCTGGAGAAGTGGAAAATGCTTTGTTGAAATAGCTGGCTACATCCAACGGGAATCAGAAACATACTCAGAATAACAAAAAATCAGAAATATAATTATTGCAAAGAGAGAACTTAAAATACTCCTTGTTCTCTGGAAAGTAGTCCAATACTTCTCTTTTAATGAAGTTTGAAAATTAATTGAAACAAAATTTGATATATATTAGTTACTATAAGTGACTGGTAAAAGTGTGAATAGTTATTCTCATTCGTTAAACGAAGTTCGCCTTTTTTCCGAAAAAGTCAAGGTTTTTCGGAAAAGGGGGTGAACCAGTGTGGTTCCTTTCAATAGTAGGGTGTGAAACTTTAAAAATACATTTACGATACAGTAAAGTACACATTTATAGCAACGTGATATCCCGGCTGTGACCGTGTTTCTATAACAAATCATTATGATTACCGGTATAGTCCCTCTCTATGAGAGGTGCCGCAAATAAAGAATTACGTACGTATTTCACGCAAGACCTGAAAAGGCCTTATGTTTAAACAATCAACAACAGGCTTGTTTCATTGTCAATTTATCCACATGGTGTATTGCAGTATATTCTCTTTTGCTGTACAGTACATTTTTTATAATTGTTATAAACTTTTAATGGAGATGTATTCACTTTTTAGGCTTTGGGTATACACCATTTGATAGTGACGAAGTAGAAAAGACACACTGCGATGTGTTTAGTCATTAAACGTTGGTCACATCACATTTATGTTTAAACACAACGTTCCTGTGGACTGAGTTCCGGACTGCTGTGCTGTGAATAGATCTACATGCTCCACCACTTCGCAGATGGTATTTACCTAGTGTATTATAGAATAGATCATAAAATTGTTGTCAATATTGTATGTATTTTTTTATAACATCATACAATTACAAGATCACATATTTAATTGTACTGACATGTTACACTGCTTTGATTATATTTAGATATAAAAGAGGTTATAAGGTGTAAAATGATGGAGCAATGTACCCATAATCTCTTAATATAGGACTTTTACGTTATAACACAACGATCAGCATTGGCGCGATCATGAACCACACAAAGACGTAACGATGCCAATCACCAACTTCATCCCACTGTTTCTCATTCTTGAAAGGTCCCCGAAAGATAACCTTGCGCAGCTGTTTCAATCTGATTGCGTCCAGAGCGTACAACTAGAGAACCTGGGTTGGGCCAACCAAGTGCTGAGGCTCCATGGTGTACAAAGTAGTGACCACAGGAATGCAGAAGCAGCTTTTGAATGGAGGGGGGTTGCAATTGACATAGAAAAATTCCCAGAAGACAAAGTTGCTTTCCTCCTCAACATTATACCCCTTTGTCAGCGTCAAACAGCCATCTTTGACGTTTGGTAGCGCATCAAAGTCGACGTCAAAGAGATCGTAGAGCTTGTCTCTGAGTTCACCATCATGTCGCTCGAGGTCCTGCGTGCGGTCCTTCAATTCATCCAAAACTGTCGAAAGCACGGTACAGTCCGATTCATTGGACAAGTCTCTTGGTTCTTCTCGGAGGCGGCCCATGATCGTACGGAGCTGGATGCCCATTTTTTCCCGAACGGCAAACCGAAGGATGGAGCTTTGCTTGACACGGCATTCCTTTAGCGTGCGATCGTCTTGTAGCTCATCATCTCCACAGAATAGCCGCTGAAAGTCGGGGACCACTCCTTTGATTGTGTCCATTCCGGGATTCAACCGTTCATCCTTGCCAATCGACGACGCATCCTGTGCCAGGAGTTTGATATGGTGAACCGTCGAATTGAGGTCGACTTCCAATTCAAGGGTCTCACCCCCCGTGATAGAACCTGTAATCGTTGTCAAACGAATCTGCTCAAGGTTCAAAAAGCAACGGTGAGACTATACCCCTGAAAGTGCTGACATCCAAGATTTTCATTGTCACTCGACTCTACTACTAGAGTACTTGTTGCCTGTTCCTTACCTTCATCATGGAAATGGGCCGGCTCTTGTTTTGTAGCTCTCGCTCGTCGATAAGAGCGTCGTATTGTAGGAGGAGCGGTCGAAGCGGAGCGTTGGAGGGAGGAAGGTAGGCGTTGAAGCGTTGCGAGAGCGTCGTATCAAGTGTTTGTTGCGTTTCGAGGTTTCGATGGAGTGTTTGTTATTACTGTCTCCAACAAGCCGTCAAAGTGAAAGTGTGCGGGTCGCGTGGTACACGTACATGCGACCCCCAGTACCTATGTTCTTGGTAGAAGCTATAAATTCCATTTTTATCCGGCCTTCAGCAACTTTCGTGCATTGCTTTGTTTCGAAGGTGCTCTTCTTGCAAAATGTAAATAAGCTTATCACAATTTGTTTTTTTTACTCTCTACAAGGCCTGTGCTGCATCGTATTCATACTGTAGTCAGCCCCGCC
>JAVCKV010534126.1:0-11252 GCA_032274145.1 Herpochondria borealis | reverse complement strand
TAAATTGACTAAAATTTAATGACTAATCAAGTGTTTCTTTAGTTAGTTAGTCATAGTCATGCAAATTTTGGGTTAGTCAGTCGAAAATACGCCCCTGTAATACATAGGCCGGTTGGCCATAATGGTAAACCCACTACTTGCCAAAAGCCTGAGCTACTGCGATAGCGGTTTTAATACGCAGAAGAAACACCTGGGACTTTTTTACTGTACCGGTCTGTCATGCATATAAAGTTTTCATAGCCACCTTGGGTCCGACGTAGGGGCCCAAGGATGTCTATGGCTACATGTTCTCCTGGCCGTTTGGGCGGGAATAATTTTAAAAACTAGTGATTCCTGCGTAGTTTTAATCGCCGCTTGGCATACTAGACACAGTTACGTACTACTACAAAAGCTTCTGGGGCCATTCCGGGTCAGTAGAAGGTCTTTCGGACTACAGTGTACAGACGAGTGCCTACAGGATGCCATGCAGGCCTGGAGTAATTTGAGATATGTAGTATCCTCTTTCTTACGACAAAAGGTACTACTATCCGTCTTGAGAAATCGACTGGGGATATTCTCTCTAATCATCAGATAGCATTTAACGTAATTCGCTTTGCACACCGTTGTGTACTCGGTTTAAAAGGGTCGGAGTGAACTTGTCCTCGGCATGGTGAATTAGTATCTCCTCCATACTAAGGGCCGATTGAACAGCAGGTAGTGAGTATTTGATACCTAAAGGACATCTATAGGCCGTGGTTAGATCCACAGTATTTGTACCAATATTTATAATATTATAATTATTGTTTTTAGTTGTACTCTCTGTTCTAGAGACTCTAGTTTCCTTTTTAAGATAATATCGAAATAATCCCTGTAGAAATTATACCAGTCTAGAGTATCCTCGTCATCCATTATATCTTTCGTGACGTGAGAAGTCATCATTTCATCGTATTATTCCTCTGTATTAAATTCAGAATTTACTGCAGGGATATCTAGGTCTGGTACAACGTCTGTCTCACGAGACGTTAGTAGACGAGACAGGCCATCAGCTAGCTCATTATTAATCCCTTTTCTATATTCAATTGTGAAATTGAATTCAGATAAACGTAGAAGCCATCTGGCGAGACGGTCAGATACATCTGTGACACCGAGTAGAAATTTAAGGGCCTTTTTATCTGTATATATTTTGAATACTGAGCCTTCCAAGTATGGGCAAAGTATTTGGCACGCCCAGACGACGGCCAGACATTCTCGTTCGGTTACAGAATAGTTTTTCTGCCGAATGTATTGAACGGATCCAATAGCCGATTGTGTGTCACGTGCCCGTGTAGATCCTGTGCTTTTCAGCTGTTACTATGCCTAAATCTCCTGACCAAATTTAATCAAAAGGCTTCAGCATAGTCCTGACCCGCTTCTGTTGTTCAGCAGTTAAATATCTAAGGTCAACATTTTCAACTGTGAAATGTTGTCCTTCAGTATTACACTCACCCTCAGCAGCTGCTGCTGATGGTATTCTATTTATGAATTCCTTTGGTAAGGGATTGTATGAAGAGGGCCTCTGCATGTATTTAAAATCGTACAGAGAGTCATCTTTTCAGATGTATCAATATTATTATTAGAAATAATATTTATAATTTTACCCTCCTCTATAGACTTTGACCACGTTCCACTGCCCCTTGCAAATTTTCTGCATGTACCGTCACAGAGACGGCCTGTAAAATGATCCATGAGACAGGGGTCTAAATTCTTTGAGGCTGTTTCAATAGACTTGAGTAAGTCTTTCAATAAAACAAGCTTACGTTTGTAGATTTTCTAGTTAATTTTCTTTGTAAATTGAAACGTCAGAAATAGTAGAAATTATGAACCCGATCATAGGTGCATATGTTGCAGTACCTATGATTTGGTTATTACTGAGTATCACCTCGTGAGGTGAGAGGTTATCTATTTTTATATAGAATTCTTTAGCATCCTTTACAACGGCTATGCCGTTGGCGATGCTTCAGTTTAATGTACCATAAAAATTATCAGAACTTTCCAGGAGGAAACTACCTGAAGCATTTACAGTGACTTGTACAAAAATTTTCAGACAGAGCCGGCAGGCTTCGTCGTTGATACATTATCACGTACTGAGGCTCTGCAGTAGCGTTTGGTACGTACGGATATTGTTTCATCCTCATGACGAGTTAGTGTTCGAGATGGACGTAGTTGTACCGGAAGTGTAGTGCCGTCACGAAGCACGACGACACGTCGTCGTACCCAGATGTTTTCCACATGACGATCTACAAGGGTTATCCATAATATAACGTCAGTAGATAACTCGCTTACCACCACAAAGGGTTGTCGAGTTTATTTATAGGTAAAAGTGCGTTATACCTGAAACATCAAGTCAATGCTTGCTAGCAGAAGCTAGGTTCGCGACGGCTAGGTTTGTTTGAAGATTATTTAATACTTCTTGTGATAGTATATCCTTGCGGACTATATTATGACCTTCTCCTGTATCAAATATACGTAGATATGGAGCAAGGCTATTAGAGGTACTGACTATTGAGGCGTCTAACTTATAATTAAAAGGAGATAGTAAACATACCGGGTCTGATAGATAGTTCTCAAACGTGCGCGACGGTGGTACCCTGTACGAACGTAGCTCTATTGAAACCTCGGGGCTTTAATTGTAGACTGAGACGCCGTAGGAGTACGGGCATCTACAAACGGAGGGTCAACCTCGTGTTGGCTCTCCGTCTCATGCGGGATTTTTTGTGTCTCTTCAGCGAGAGACACCGCTGTACCCGTCGTAGGACGGTTAATAAAATTATTACTATACTGCGATCTGCCGATAGAATAAAGATAGAGACGTCAACCTTGCTTCGGTTGAAGGCAGTTATTTTCTAAAATTAAGTAAAAGGACTGCTCCTTACCTCTACTTCCTCGGGGAGGTCAAGATTGAGGACAGGCACTGCTACGATGTCCGACCTCGAAGCGGTTGTAACATATTATTGTGCCGGCCGAAGGGGGGGTAGTTTGCACCTGTCATCCGGGCTGTGACTTGGCAGGTGTTCTCTCGTCTGCGTTTCTATTAGACTGTCCGTAGTGAGGGACAGTTACATTGACAGCTTCAGGAGCTGGTAGTGTGGAGGGGATTGAGACAGTAGACGGGTACGCTTACTGTGTACTGGTACCCGGTACTGTCTTCTCTTCCACTATCTCAGATCCTGTCTTACGTCATGAGACGGAGTGAGACGGACTCTGGTACTGTTGTCCTAATGTATAAAAAGCGTGAGACGCTGGTGTTTGCCTACCTGGGCGGCCCCTGGTATGTCCTCCTATCCTAGTAGCTGGGGTACTGGATACAGTCCCTACTCGGGTCGCCCTTTAGTTATCTTCTGCATGAATTGAAGTTTAAAAAGCGCCACCAATTTTAGTTAAACGTGACGTCTCGTGCGGGCGTAACCGATGGTTGTACGGCAGGTAGTAAACCTTTTATAAAGTGTTTTATCACCGTAATTGTATCAAAGACGTTACCGCAGGCTCGGGAGCAAGCCCTGAGCCTTTCATAGTATTTTTCTCGTCCTCGTAGGGCTGCTGTTGTACGCTGTCCCACCATTTGAGTGCGCGCGTTTGAAAATAATTCTTCGCGTAACGTTCTAAATAAAAAATGTACTGTTTCCGGCCAGCAGGTAATTACCTCGAAGTCTCTCTCTCCTAACTCGAGATGGGATACATACTCTTCACGAGCCTCGCCTTGGAGAAGGTCGTGAAGGATAAAGAAGGCTGCTACTTGGGCTATATTATTAAACTTGAACCTTTTCTTAATTTCACCAAAATAAAAAAATAATATCTAATGGTACAGTACCATTAGATTTTCTTACGGCTAGGGTCGAGGTGATTCTACTCAAGTTATTAAAAGACTTATTAGATGATTTCTTACTCTGAGATGGGCTTGTATCTAGAAGACGTTATCGTCTATAATTAATTAATCTCGCGAAGCGAGCATCATTAGTACCGTGGACCTTAAGTCCTCGGTAGCGAGGTCGTAGTGCCGTTTTCCACTGGGAAAGCTGTCTTTCGTCTGAATCGTCATCAGCAGACGACTCACTACCTCAGGAAAAGTTACTCCAGGACTTGTCTTTTCATTTATTTTTATTGCTCTTCTTTTTTAAGGAATAAATTGAGTTTTTTACATTTATTTATTTATTTCCGATAATATTGAATTAAAATCGGGATTAATTAGTTCATTTTTTCCCCTTGCACTGGCCCTGAGATGTTCTGCACCAGTAGGGGATTATTACCTGCGGGGACGGATGACGCAGAAATTTGTACAGTCGCGTCCGCCGGTGGCGGATGTAGAACTGCAGTGGTGTGCCTGACGACTGGTTGTCGGGGCGCACCACTTAAATCATCCAGCCCGCGAGACACCGGCGGAGCTGGTTTTAATGACTCTTGAACGGAGGTTAGCGGTACGATTATCAGTCTCTGGATACTAGATACTATTTCGCTGGCCTGCGCCTCGAAATACTCACTTACGTCCCTTAAGGGTGCATTAATACAGAGACGCGTTCGCTTACTCCATTATATCTATCATATGACACTTTTTGAGACCTGTTTTTCTTCATTTAGCCGTCTCTTGACGGCTAATAGCTTACTGTCTAGATACTGTCAAATATCTGTAGCTTATTATCCAGTTTGATTTCCATTCTGTGCTAAAACTTGGTAATAATAGCCTCTATTGATGCTTCCGCATCATGCAAAAGTTTTCAAGTACATCCATGTTCATATCCTCCACAGAGATGGGATCTTCGGAATGTACTGGAGTGTTAACAGCCTTTTTGGCTGGTACTGTAAGCGACCCGACCGTCGCTTCCAAGTGCAGGCGACGGCGAATTGCTTTTTTACCGCTGATAGTGGCTGACTCAGTATCGTCAGCTCCGGTCTGGCGAGATATGTGACCAGTGAGAAAGTCATCTACGGTTACGTCTATAGCTTGGCTATTTTTGCCAACTTGTTCCTTAATATGTCCCGAGTCATCGGAAGATGGCTCTACCAATGGTTCGCTTGGCGAACCTTTTTGGTTATTTATACCACCACCGTGACGGAGGACCGTCACGGATGCTGTTTTTATGATGCTGCCTGATAAATAATAGTGGTACGGGCCCGCTGGCTACAGCAAATCTTCATGGTTTGACGAAGTCAGTAAGTTCGCATAATGCTTACTACTCGGCTTGCCAATATGATGCCGAGCCAGAGTAGGGGAGCCTCTTCTAGTATGTGGGGCTGAGGATAGCCCAGCTTCACCTAAAGTGCTGGAACTTGCGCCGGGCAGCGGAGTTTATTCCCGACGCCAAGGTAGATATTCAAGGCTGCTCAACAACCCACTAGGAGTTCGTGGCTCTCTTCGTGGGATTTTTAGACTCTCACGGTTGACACCTTCCCTCCTGTGATGAGACGGGAGTGAGGCTCCGTTGTTCGTCCATATCGAAACGGCGGGGAGGACGAATATTTTTCTGTAGGGGATACGACGTGGTAGATAAATTAATATTTTATTTACCATGTCTTGTCCCCTACAGAAAAATAATCGTCCTCCCGCCGTTCTTTATTCTTCATTCTTAAAAAATAGTAGTTTCTAGGTCAGAAGACCAGTATGTAGTAGAAGAGGTCTAGCTCCGTACAAAAAGAAGTCCTAAAACCTAGGGTTCTGGCTGTTTTGTATGAAGAATACTGGAGTCTATGTAAGTACCCTCTACAGTAGTGTAGAGGATAGGTTTGATAGCTCAAACGCAAGTAAAAGACGACAGGGGAGGCTTAATGCATGATTTTAAAGTCTGCGGGACAGCTCGGACGGGACAATAGCACGGGGACGGAACATACGGGGGCCGAAGACGGCTGTGCGCACTGCGGGCCCTAAAAAGGGAACTTGAGACGGTTTGGCTAACGAAGATCGCTAAAAAGGGGGACAGGTGGAGCACGACGGGCTCTGAAGAGGACGTTGGCGCACGAAGGGTGCAAAAATAGGACGAGGGAGAACGACGGTCTCGCAGGGAACAACGGTAGTCACCAGAGCATAGTTACTTTATGCTCTGGGACGGGTAACGAGGGGATTCAACGGACGCACGGCGCTGCAGCTCGCGGAATGAAGAGAGGAAGGTAGGTTGTCATGTTATGTGCGCTCGCGTGGTGAGACGCAGCGCAGCTTATATAGAAAGCTACATAAACTACACGTGTCTTAAGACTACCTTGGCGTACACTATATGATACATTTATGCGGTGGAAATGTGCCACCTATATTATACCCACATACTAGTGATTGAAAAATGAATTAAATTCATAGTACTACATTACCCCTATTTAAGCGGAAAAGATATCGCCAAAATATTAACTAATAAGTTAGTTAAATAAAATTATTAAGATATTAAATCGATATTCTCGGAGATACTTTTCTGTCTTAAGGGAATTAGTGACCTGAAAAATGGGGAATGATCCCTATGTTTTCCAGATAAAAATATGGAACCACCCAATAAGACGGGTGGTTTCGTCTTTTGAAACACAACTTAAGGTATCATCCCCGGGTCTGGGTATCCCACAGAGGAAGAATCGTGTACTCTGCCAGCCAGCGGAGGCGTTTAGAATTTATGAAGGCCTGTTACCTTCTCCCGTGCATGCGTGGTTTTGTCTAGAAGCGGAACTGATGCAGGGTCGCGTGATATAGATGCACTTTCTGGACAGAATACGTGAGCGCGCGCATATTGTCCTTCATCTATGGTCATTTTTTGCAGCTGCTGGATCGACTTTCCCAGTTATTCCGACCTTTTTTTATTGGCGGTACAGATTGGATTTTTGCGCGCTTGGTGATGATCCTGCTTTCGACAGCAATCTATCCACCTACTTCGGTGTTCAATGTGCGGGGCTCTGTGTTACACTAAAAGTTCTGGTTTGTTTTGGCCGACCTCTTGGAGGCTTATAAACTTGCATGGCGCCTCCAAATTCTATCGCTTAGGTGCGCCAACTCGGTGTACGGACATCCATTGAGTTGGCGCCCCCAGTATTGGTGCAGCCCGCTCGACGGTTATAGATCGAGGCAGGGACGCCCAGTTATACAGAAAAATGGAAGTGGACACGACCTGGTTTTCTTCCTTCAGTTGATGGTTACCCGTGGTCGTCGTAGTGTAATCAAGCCGTTAACGCCAGTGGGCGTGACGAGCCAAGGAACGCGGAGGTTGTTAAACTGGCGAATGGGTGTAAGCGCTGAGTTCAAAGGGGGCCTGGAACCTTTGTTAACAGTCTGAGTGGTAACCGTGCTTCTCTTTTGACCAACTATTTGTCGAAAGAGCGGACGCGAGCGGAATTTTGCATGTGCAGCTCTACAAAAGGCCACTTCTGTCGCTGTCTCCGAGTCTTACGTAGGGTTTGGAGGCTTGTTGGCAGACACAGCCCAACGTTTCTGCCAAGATGGTCTTCGAGGGGTTTTCGGCATACGTTGGCGACAATGAATAGCCGGTCAGGGGCGTGCGCATCTCTTTGGGCAGGTAGCCTAAAGATATATACACGCCACAGACTGGCGAGTACTCTGTGGCGGAAAGAGAACGCCTGCTGTTGTAGGTGATGGTTGAGCACCTCCAGGCGGACTTTGGGGAAGCTAACCGACAGCTGTCGGCGGCCCAGTGGCGTGACGGCGATATGTTGGGTCGGCTCCATGTCGCTCAGAAATTTACGATTTCGTTCTTGTAGCGTGGGGTTTCAAGTCGTGATATCGATCGCGAACCACGGTGGGATGGAGGGCCCCGATGGGGCAACCGTAGTAGCTACCATGGTCGTGGCGACTTTGACGTAGATTACCACGACGGCGGGCTTGACCCATATGGTAGCTTGTACCGCCATGAAGACTAGTAAGAGTGGTACAGGGGTTGGATACATTCGTACTATGGCTCATGGTCAGTGATCAGGTCTTGGTGGGCTCGCTGTGGTCCGTGACGGTAGGCTTTGGCGTCCACGTTAGCCGAGAGCCAGGGCGTGGGTAATGGGTGTTGGAGCCAACACCTTTACTTAGTTAAAACGAAATACAGGGGCACAGGAGTTTAGCGCGCTAAACTCGCGGGAAATGGACTACCAACGCCGACTGGCCATGGCACGTTCTTGCGTGGTTGTCACGTCAATTCGGTGTACCTGGTCCACTTAAAGTGGAACTCGCATTCCCCATCTTCGGACTGACGATGGGCGCGGATGTCCTCGAGTTCATATTCGGGGTCATACGCCGTGGCCTTCCTCCGATATTCTTTTTGGGTGGGTTCATGGGACGCGGGCGGCTCGACGGCTGTCGAAGGGGGTGCCCTTTCAACCCTATCACCGCCAAATTTTTCGGTGATTTCATTACGGTTAATGGTATCCTTGTCGGGGTTGTCACCGAGTACCATTCAGTAGGGACCGTAAGCTGAACGTTGGAGTTTTTCATATGGACCTGTTTGCTGAAAAAGATCCGAAAACACCCATTCTTGTGTCCGTACGGGGGGTACGTGAGGAAGAATGCGATTATCGTGGTCTATCTTACAGAACTGCTGCATTTTAAGGAGACGAGTGCGAGCACTAGCTAGCGCCGCATGGAGACGGTGAAAGAAGCGTTCGAATTATTCTTTCCTTGGTTTCGCTCGTTGGTCCAATGAGGTTTCTATCAAATATGTTTTGGCAGTCGGCTTAAGACTTAGCTGAACAGCCGCAAATTTTTGAAGCGGCAGCCGGATCAGTTATATGCTAAGGTGAGCGCACCTGCATACCGGTCCCAATGCTGCTGATGCTCGTCGATATATTTCAAAGTATCTTCCGGATGGCATCTTTCTACCGTTCCACTTGATAGTAGATCTGTGGGTGATACGCCTTGGTCGTGTCCATATTTTCTGTTCTAAGCATCCGACACAAGGACCTCAAAAGGGCATTTCAAACTTTGCACCTTTATCTTTCAGCAGACGATATGGAGTTTATTATTTTTAGACCCAATGGTTGGGTATTGCTGAGGCCAGCGCTTTTAATCTTCCACTTTCTGTAATAGTACCACGTGAGAAAGCTTTTTTAATCGGTTTGATATCACCAGGATATGCCGAAAACCAGTTTTGGTTTTCGGTAGGTCCATGAGGTCTTCGGGTGCCTTCTTCGTCCTCAAAAAAGGCGGATTCAAAGCGTTAATGTCTGTCGAGAACCACGCGGCACAAGTCCTCTGACTTCTGCTCTTTTTCAGAAGTCTGGATTTAGTCTAGCGTGAGAAGTACGAACGTAGGCTTGTGAAGAACATACATGTCAGCCGGCCTTTCCGTGTAAGGCATTTCGTCTGTTTCCAGAGTTTAATCCTCTCCAACGTATTATGAAACTTCAAGCGGCGGCTGCCGCCCTGCCCAGGGCTGTTCTGAAGATGATCAATCAGGGTTCGCAGTTGGCATGGGCTCACATCGATTTGATTAAGGTGGTACGCTGTCGGACGAGGGAGAACCGGGGGACTGCAGCGTCTCTTCTAAGGCGTGTTGAGGGAGGTGGATGTTTTCCGTCTGCGTGCTCGCGGGACCGCGACGACGCGCTGGTGATGAGTATCTTCGTACGAGAAAAGGGTTTAGTCCATAGAGTTGTTCTCGCCCTCGGAAACCGGGTGCATCAGTCTCAATAGAACGTAGAGGACTTGTTGGATGCGTCCGGGGCCGTAGACGACAGAAAAGTAGAACTCCACTAGTCGAAGCTGCCAAAAAATTAATCAGCCATATGGGTCGTTGAGTTTCATCAGCCACGTTATAGCGTCGTTTTAGGTACGCATGGTCACGTGTGCACCATCCACTTATGTTCTGAGCGTTTTCAACGCCCAGAGCACGCTGAAAACTCCTTCTCCCGGGCCGAGTACTTCAACTCGGCCTTTGAGAGGGCCTTCGAAGATTAGACCAGGGGTACCAACCACTCGGGCTTTATGGGAGACTACTGCTTCTGCTGGATTACAGCTCGTATCTGATAGCTGGACAAGTCCGTGTCTATCATTAATTTTCCCTCCCTCTTGGGCAATAACACGATGGGAGTATTGAAGAGAGCTTGTTTAAGTGTCTCTAATTCCGCCAAATCCTCTCCAAACGGCGAGAAGAAGTCGTTTTCACGTCCTTCTCCAACATACTTTTGAGAGAGCGCGCTATTCCAGAAAAGTCGCGGACGAACCGTCGGTGCACGTTCGCCGCACTCATGAAGGACCGCAGCTGCGTTTTGTCCTGTACGAACTCTGCATCGTCGAACGCCAATTAATTGGCGGTCGCCACGGCCATTCGATCGGGAGCCAAAGTAAACCCCATGTATTAACCAATGTTTAGAAAAAGCTTCATTCCTTTAAGCGTAATGAATTTACAGTTTCTCCGAGCAGCCCAAGGATGTGTTTCACATCCTTGAGGTGCTGATGTGCCTATTTACTATACATGACGAAATTTTCTGAATAAACTAGGCACTTTTGCAACATAACGCCGGTTAGGATTACATCCAGAGCGCTTTTGAAGGTTTAGGGGGCGTTCCGGAGGCCAAAGGTCATGCATCGGTACTTTAACGTATCGATGTGCAACGTAAACTTAACTAGAGGCATATTTTCCGATGCATCTTAATGAAGTCTAGGGGTTTGAAGACTTCAGCGTCGCCTAGAATTTCAATGCAGTCATCCATCCGCGGTAGCGGATACGCGTCTTCCACGGTAAGTTTTTCAGACTTTCGTAATCGACGCAGAAACATATCTTTCCGTGCTTTTTCGGGGCTAATACTACGTACGAAGCTTACTCCTTGTTGGCCATTTCTATCCACACGCGGCCAGATGGTTTCTTCCGTCAATTTCTTCCGATTCTGGCCCGCACGGTGGGGCAAGGTCCAAAAAAGTTTCGAACCCTCTTTGAGGGTTTTCGATGCGATACCGCACGTACATTCACCAGGAGACCAGGACGAAAATGGCGGAAAACTGTTCCGGCATCGCAATGATGTCTTATTTCAACTATTTCGTTCGATAAGTGAGAAACGTCGACTCATTCGCGCCACGATTCGGATTATTACTCCTGATTCTATATTAGCGACACCTCAGCGCTAGCTGGCGTCTGAATATTCAGTGCTGATGCAAGACCTTGTATTAGCAGACCTAAGGAGTGTACAAACGTGACGTGATTGTTGGTGTCGAGTGCCACCATCATCCTCTTAGGTAACCTGCGTGGTATCGCACCGAATTTACTTACGGTCATACGGAAGGGTCGGTGGGGCGTAGCCTCTACGACCCCATTGGTGACCAAGACCTTTTATTG
>JAVCKV010533904.1:0-11253 GCA_032274145.1 Herpochondria borealis | reverse complement strand
TACAACATCACTGCAGCAACTGGGCGAAGAAGAGGTTGTCGATGCTTCGAGTAATAGTCGAGCAAGTAGCAGCGTTGCAACCCCCAGTCAACACATTATACACGTTCAACATCATCAGCGACAACAACAACAACACCACCAGCAGAATAATAACAACAACACAAGAAGAAGATCCTCACACAACAACCATCACGATAATCGAAGAAACAAGTTGCCCTCGCTGCGAGAAGACTCTGTATCGGTCTTGACTTACGATCCCAAACAAGAACAGACTCTGGAAGAGAGGCTAGCTGAAACTGAGGACAAGCTATTGGAGATGCAGCACATGCACAAGGCTCAATCGGAAGCCTTGCGCGACTCTCAAACTGAGTATACAGTCTTGAGTTTAGAGTTTCAGCAAGAACGAAGAGACTGGGGTTGTACGCTCGAAGAGTTGCAGTCGCAAAAAGTAATCACTCAAGAACGACTCGATATACTAGAAGATGACTTGGCAAATGGGCCTCTCATGGAGGAATTGGCGGCGCTCATTACAAACGATGCACCATCACACTTTAGCGATGATTCCAGTGGTGGTGGATCCGACGATGATGGGAAATCAGTCGTGAGCCATGCGTCGAATCTATCACGACGACTCCGATTTGGAGGACAGCATCAATCAAAGAGACGGGTAAACAACAACAACAACAAGGCACATCAAATTAAAGTATCCGCGCTGACCGAATACATTAGCAAGTTGCAAGCCAAGTTGGCGGAAGCCATGCATGGGATGCAAGCTCTGTCGAATCAAATATCACAGCTCGAAGAGTCGCAAATACAAGAATTGGACAAGGTCAAGTTGAAATTGAGAGATTCGCATCAAGCACGGGCGCAGCAAGAGTTGGATGCCGCCGAAGAGGTTTTAAAGGTGAAAAGCGAGTCGCGAGAGGAAAAGCAAGCTTTGGAGGCGAAACTGGAACGCACCACGGAGAAAATGATGCGACTCCAAGAACTAGTGGAGGAATTGCGAGAAATGGCAACCACAAGTAGTAATAGCAACAACCAGGAGGCGTTTGAGGGAACCCTCGCCTTGCACAATTTGACGCAGCAATTTGATGATTTGGCAAAGGAAAAGGATGCCATGGTACAACGGCACTATGATGAACAGGAGGAACTCGAGTTGGAACTCAAGCGATTGCAAAAGATGAACGAAAAGCATCTACGAACGATTGAGCGTCTTCGGGCAGGGGATGAACTAGCGGCATTGGAACGGGATCTATTGCCAGGGGGGGATGAATTGGCAGCACTGGAACGGGCCCTGCTGTCGAGTAGTAACGAACAGGACGATGACGGTGGCGAACAACACCAGCAACTATTGTCGACTGAAGAAAGAAGAGGAGGAGGAGAAGACTACGATGATGATGATGATGATACCAGCGACGATGAAGACGATGAAGACGATGATGATGACTACAATGAAGTAGAAGAAGACGACTATCAGGCGGCACGCAATGAACATCAAGACAGAATGATTCCACTCAAATCGGAAGTCATATCTGTCAGTACGGACGATGATGGTGAGTGGCTTGCAGCTCGAGAGCGACACAAGACATCATCATCGGCTACAAGGAGCCGCGCATCACGTTCTTCGTCTGCATCAAGTCACTCGAGTAGTCATTCCAGCAGCCATCATACATCTGGATCATCCGATCACTCTGCGTCAACATCATCATCATCCAATCATCGATCAACGGCGTCATCCTCGCGCAACGAGTCGGGCTCTGCGTACAGTCGAGCTCGTCAGTACGTGGCCTCACGAGATAATTCTAGATCTCCCTCGTCTCGTCATCGAACAACAACAAAGCGCAGTGATCGTTCAGTGTCGCCTCATCACTCACCAAGTCGAACGAGAACAAGAGGCGCGAACCGGTTCAGCACTCATCATTCAACCAGCATGTCATCATCTGACGGTGGCGACAGTAGTTGTGTGGATGATGTGTCTATTGATTCAGATGACAAGTCATTGCACGTGGAACAGCATCGACATGTCGACAAGGCTGCAACGAAGCGGCTCTCTATGCATTTGCAGGAATCACAGTATTCCCAAATGGATGATAAGAGCATTCAAAAGTCACAAAAAGTCTTGAATCGGTTTCTGTAAGGCTCGCGATACACAAGCCATTCGTTTACACGTATCCAGTCAGTTCGGTGACGAGCGCTTGTTTGTGTTATTTCACGATGCAGATCGGGGATGCTGCACACATGTTGATGCAAAGAAGCAGTCACGGCTACGCTGTGATAGAAGGGGTGATCACAAGGCATGGAGCATCAAGGACAATACTCAATTGTGAGAGTGTCTTTTCACGACAGTGAGATGTTTTCTGGCCGATTGTTCGTCTCAACCTCTAATTGAAACTAGACGTGACTGCACATCCAAGCATTATTAAGTTGACATCCTTTCAAGAAGGAGAAGAATCAAGGGTATTATTCTTGACAGCTCCATGTACTCTGGTTTGTTCAAGCGCCCGTCCAGAGTCAGATAGCGCAGAAGAGACGCATTGCAGCAATATTCGTACGGAGGGTACAGCAACTGCACTTTCTCAGCAGTTGCATGATACGATATCACACGCGCGGGTTCTTGCGTAATGTGTTCGTTTGTACTGGTTGCGCCGACATCAGCTGCGCTGTTCAAGCTGGTACGGCCGCTCCTCGTTATGGCTACTACACTACAAACAACGGAGCTCGAAACTTCTTCATGTAATAGGAGGTACACGTACTTTTGAGGACTAAATCACAAACTGCAGCACACCACTACTGCAGAAGGCTACTTCTATCGCCTTGAATGCGGAATATAATTGGCAAACGTTCTTCTGGCGCTGCGACTCTTTTTACCTGTGAGGTCATTTAGGCAATGATGTACCTTAGTGAGTTTTGTCAATGAGCCCAGTTTGGAAGGGATTCTTCCACTTAATGCTTGATGGTCTGCGAGCCGGAACGGACCGTGTGAGCTCCGTCAATCTTCCCAGCTCACTTGGAATTTCTCCCTCGAGACCAGCAATATGAAACTTCTCTATCTGCAAGTCTCCAATGCCGTCAATAGACCAATTTGGAGCCGAAGGTATCCGTTTTCCTCCCGTAGATTGATTTCAGCCCAACCATCAAACCTATATCCAAAGGGATGGCCCCAAACTAACAGAGCAAATCGAGGTGGAGTTCTTCGCGAGACTCATCAAAGTCCGTGAAAAGTGCCCAATCGGAGCTCTTGGTTTACGATATATTGGTGTTGACGCCCGAGTAAGATGGGCACCATTAGTGTTACGCAGAATAGTCTCATCATGCACGGACAGGGATTTGGAGAGTTCATTGGCAGAAATTGCAGGAAAATCTTAGTTCGCAAATAAGTAGTTAGTATCATATACGCGCTATACGCGCAGCAGAATTCGAATGCTCCATCCTGAATAACAGTAGAGCGTTTCCACTCCCAGCCTGGTGCGCCGACGAATTTGCTTGGCTCTACATCCAAGACAACCATAGTAGGAAATGCTCATTCCTTTTATTTTAAATGCCTGCGTCTTTGAAAAGCCGGTACATGTTGATCAGCAGGAGGATTCAAATAATGTGACTTTACGGAGCTGCCGCTGAAGCTTCATTGGGCTGGATACTGCTGATCACTCGCCTTGTTCTTTGAAGTTGTGCCAACGTCCCCATTGTTTTCCTCCTTAAGAGACTGAGGAGCGGTTTCTGCAACGTCTCGGGTCTCCTTCGAATTCGAGCCGTTTGAATAACGGTCGTACGCCGCAGTGGAGGCAGCTGCGGTGGCTCCTGTTGCAGCACAAGCGGCTGTGCTCACGCCACCCATGACAAAACTCTGCACCGTAGCGAGAGCACCACCAGCAGCGATGCTCCCAACAGATGACTGAGCCACTGCAAACAGACCTCCGGCGACGGGACCAACCGTTGTGACGCCGACCACAGCTCCTACTATCATCGGTGCCGCCATTGTTGCTGCGGCTGCACCGATAAATATGGACCCGTACTTTTTAACAGTGCTAGTGTCCTTCTTCCTCTCCTCTTCCTCGACTTTCTCCAAGCATCCTGCACAATAGTAGCGCTTCTCTTCCTCGGAAAAGATCGAGGAGTCACGTTTCACCAGAACCCGCAAGAGCGCTACGGCACACGTTTCATGCACTTTCACCTTGCAGACGAAACACTCTTTGAACGCGGTAGCAACTCCGCCTTGAATGCCACAAATAACGCACTCTGTTCTACAGTTTGGAGATCGAGACATGATCAAATCCATTCGACAGGAGACGGAACTGTTTTTATATCGTTCACGAACTGAACCAAACTTCAAAGAACATGAAAATATGGTGTGTCTTGTTTGAATTGATATTCATCTGAGCAACCCCGGCACGGATCTCTGCAACTTTCTTGGTGCTCAAAGTTCTCTGAAGGAAGTTTAATGGTCCCTATTACTTAGGTGGCAACCAGGAATCGACTAGGAAAGTAGCGGTCGGTACCACGAGAGTCCTGTACACTTGACAAGCTGATCAGAGGAACATGACTCCGTGTCTTCTACTTCGTATTTACCTCCAGACTTGCAGGATGCTTCGGTCCCGAGTGACACAGCATCCTAGCCACAGCATAGTCTGAAAACACATCGGTAGTGACTTCTAAGTGAGAGCGAGGTCTTTTATTGCCCTCATGTTCGGTCGGTGACACTTTCTTGATGATAGGTCTCTTGTTCAAGTCGTGGCTGAAACGCTTGTCCGAAGTCGTGCTTGCCAACAGGTGGCGGGAAGATCGTAGGATGGAGAGCGGAAAAATAGCACTCCCAGCAGCGATCATAGGGCGGAGTGGCAAATAATAGTAAGCATGCTTTTTCCAGACTATTGCTAGCAGTGCGAGATGTAACACCGTCACACCGAGGACATTATTTTAGCTGGAACGGCCAGGAATGGGCAGTCGTGTGTCGACGATGATGGACAGACGCCCATCGAAGCCTTGAATGTTTCAACCAAGACAGACTCGCTATTTCAATCGTAGTTTGGAATGCTCGAACAGCACGACTGTTAGCGAGTCATTTAGAACGTGGCGAAAGAAGACACTAATACGTATATCTTCAACTACAGTCTCGTTTATTCTAATTTAGACGTCTAAACCCCAATGACCGACCCCCTCCGAAAGATAGGAATTACATAGGAGGAATTCAGAAAGTCTCAAGTACACCATCATAATCCTAACTTTTCTTCCAAGTTTACTTAGGATTACTAAGAATTCTTCCAAGAAAACTTGGAGTTTCAAACAGGTCTTGTGCACGAGCTCACAAACCAGTCAAATTCCACAGGGGCTAGTAGAACTTGAGACAAAATCTGCTCTATCTGTCAGCTTTTAAGTAAATCAGAACTCGACCCTTCTGTGCGCTGGCAGTCTTTTCCCAAGTTTTCTTGGAAGTAAATTTGGGAATACCAAGAAAAGTACAAAGAAAACTTGGTAATACCAAGTTTTCTTAGTATCCTCGGACAAATCTTGGATTCCATACCTAAATGGAGTGAGGTCATGGTGTTTAAGAACATTTTATATTGATATTATCATACATGAAGGCAATATTACTAGTTCTTTTGATATAAATATCCTATCCATGACTGGCAAGTATCGCCAATCGCAGCCACGATCCGATTGGAGCGGAAATAGCACAGTGTCCTCTGCATCCAACAATATTCACAGGACACCCCTGTGACCATCCACTGACAGGCACACAATACAGTGCATTCCCTCCCGTTCCTGCATTGGTAACAAACTATCCAGCGAAAACGACACTTTACGATACCTCGTCCTCCATGGGAATCGTTTGAAAAAGTGAAGGGGATGACGTGCGCGTTTCACAATAATGTAATTCGTGGCACACACTCCACATGGTGGCTTTGCCATTTGTTGCATCCTCTGAAACTAATAGCTATGGAGGACAGACCGGCTAGCTAACAGCTCAGAGGCTCTATCGGGCACCGAGAGCTTGTTTTGATCAGAATACACAACAGATACTCTCTCTTTATTTTGTTGTTCCCTCTCACCGCACACACCACCACAACATAACATCCAACATGAGCGATGTGTCTAGCAAGAACTACACCAAAGCTGCGATATGTCAAGGAGGAATGTGTAATGCTTTCTATGTATTTCCTATTTCCTGAGGAGAAGCGAACGGACAATTGAACGAAGTCAATCTGGGGTTCAAACTCTCCGGATTACGTGGGTATCCATCCATTAACAGCATTACCACCGTCGGCCAATCTCATCACTACATTTCCCTGCTGAAGAACGAATGAAGTTGACTTCATTCAACTTGCGTTACACTCTCCTGGACGGTAGTACGGGTCTCGTCATCCTCCTCGTCCTCTGGAGGAGGAGAAGAAGAAGTATCTAGACCGCTGGGAAGTTGGGGGCAGGTTATGCCTTCGACACGTCCTAGGTCGCTGTCCTCTTCTGCATTTGAACCCCCTGAAACATAGTCGTAAGCTGCATACAACGCAGCTGCCGTGGCTCCAGTCGCAGCGCCTGCCGTCGCGGTCACGCCACCCATGACAAAACCTTGCACCGCTGCCAAGGTTCCTCCAGCTGCAACACCGCCCACGATAGCCTGTGCGGCAGCAAACAATCCCCCAGCCACTGGGCCCGCAGCTGTGACGCCAACTACGGTACCGACGACCACCGGCGCCGCCATGGCTGCCGCAGTGGCTCCCAAAAAGATGGATCCGTATGTTTTGACAGTGTCTGCTTCCTTCTTGTTCGTCTTACCCTCTTGTTGTTTCCAGCAATCTGCCCAGCAGCTGTTTCCCTCGGTGCCTTGGTCATGATTGAGGAAATTCAACAACAACACGACAGCACATGTTTCTTTTGACAGCAGACATTGCTTCAAGGCAGCAGTTGCAGCCTCGCTCTGGATGACACAAACGACACAATTCATGTTGGCTACGACTCGGAATCGAAAAAGACTCGTGTGAATGTTGCGAAGCAATCGCACCGATTCTAGTTCAGACGACAGACAGCTGCAGACCGAGTTGCAACTGCGGTGAAGGTTGCGAAGAAAAGGGGCAGCAGCGTGGAAGTGCGACGAATTTTTATGGAGCTCGCATCCAGTCACGAGACTGGAACCTCCAGACGGAAGTCCCATGCGGAAACCCATCGGATGATCACGACTCCGAAAAAAGTTCGGTCCAAAAGGTTGGATATCCTACATGACAGTTTAACTCACTGTGAGCACAATCGACAGACTAGCTAGTGCGATTTCGCGGTCACTAGAGTTTGTAGCATTCTCTCAAACCGTCGGCCCACCATGCCTGTAGAGTGCCGAAGCAGCGTGGCTCAACAAAAATACTGCTGCTAACGTGTCACCCAATGTAGCTCCCGTTGGTACCACCATTGCTGCTACGGTGGCACCCCAAATCATCCTTCGGTTCCTCCTTCTTAAGTTGATGTCTCAAGCAAGCCACATCATTTTAGCTTTTCTCTTTTTTAGTCAAGACACGCCATTCCTCGAGTGCACGCAACAGCGCCGCAGCACCTTTTCTGTGGACAATTGAGGACTTGCAGACGGATGCCATTGAGTCCAACACCGGGGGTTGGACCGCATATATGATTCTCTACTGGCTATCTTATTCTTTATAGCGAGGCGTGTAGCATGTTTCGGTCCTGATTGACTCAACGTTTTCGTTAAATTGGCCGAGGCTGAATTGATAAAATAGTGATAAACTATAGTGAAGGAGTGTATAACGGGATGACATGGAGTGTTAATACATTAGATAGAAAGAAAGAAGTGAGAGTCTAGTCTGGGCATCCGGTACACGGGTGTGCGTACAGACGCCCAAACTGATGGGAATTTTATCAGTCCCCGCGAATTGGTCATGCCGTGGATTCAATCCATCGGTATATCAAATCGTCTCAATGTATAACACACCAGAGGCCGGCCACACCATTTTGGATAGGCCACAGCAATAATCATAAATCCACATTTCCCCCAACCAAGCCAAGCCTTGTTTTCGCGTCTCGTCCCCGTAGCAATAATCCTCACCACAGGATCCGCTGCATAAGTCCCCTCAAGGTGACACCATCCAATAATTTTGTGAAGATGTCCGCTAAGTTGGTCGCCGTGTCCTCTTTAGAGACACGGACTGTGGTTGCTGCAATAGCTTCTCGAACCCTGTGCCAGTTGACACTCGCATGCTTCTTGGTCAACTTAGAATCTGGGTTGGTGGTGCTCAACACCACCCCATTGTTATCACAGAACACGTTACATGATCCGTCAATTGGAACACCAAACATACGCAACTTGTATCGTAAACCTTCGATCATCTCGATAGCGATACGCATCGCCAATAGCTCGCTACCATATGTACTGGACTCCACAGTGTTTTGCCTTTTCGAAAACCATAGAATAGGCGCACGATTCAAGTAGATGATGATTCCTGTGTGCGACCGCCGGGTCTCCCGACATCCGGCATGGTCTGCATCCACGAAACAAGACATCACAACGTGCTTACCCCTCGCTTCTGGCATCTTATCGGGCAACGTCTCCTTGGCTCCAGGGTAATGCGTGCTCCAATCACAATCATGGAATCTTGTATCACCAAAAGTCGGGTAACTATCATCAAAGACCATAGTCGACCTGTCATGGTGCTTAAGATAAGCGAAGATATGAAAGAGTTGTTCCAAATGTCCCTCACGTGCAGACGCCAAATAGCGTGACATGAGAGATAAAGGCATGAGTATGTCCAGTCGTCCAAGCTCGCAGATCCACCGTAAAACTCCAACCAGACCCTGGTAGTAATTCTGTCGTTCGGGGTTCAGCTCATTTGACATATCAAGCTCCGGTCGATATGAATTCGATAGTGGAGATTTGACTTTTGTCACAAGGCGCTTGCCAACTTTCTTTAGCTCCTCCTCAACGTCGGCAATCGCCCGTTTCACATAAGTGGACGACGACATAGACCAACGAACTTTTCCGGGTTCATCAGACCCTTCAATATAGTACTTTTTGATATCTGCACCAAGATACATGTCAGGCTCCTTGACAGAGCCTTCTTTTAGGGTCAATCGTTTCCCCAAGCGATCCATAAAACCTTGTGGATCACCCATCGCGACACACAAGTCGTCAACATATGTTATGACGTATTCCCAATGGTGGTCCCCGTTGGCCTTGACCCCAGGTCGCATCCAAACATCAGGGTCACCACGGCTGGGTTTAAAGCCCAATTGGCGTAGATGCATAGAGAGAAAATCATGGAAGGCTTTTCCGCTGCTCCGAATACCGTATAAAGCACGCACAATCTTACAAGGGCGTCCTTCAAATTCAGGTCCAAACTCAGGCCCTGCACGAGTATAATGCCGTTCCATCGCTGGTGCGCTAAGATACGCATTCTGGATATCTGCTGACATGACCTCCAGATCATTGAGTGCTGCAAGAAGGAAGAAGATCCGGACCGAGTCACGAGATACGACAGAAGAGTAGACTGAGTGATCAGGTACTGCGGTCTTGTGGCCATCTCCAACGAGGCGAAACTTCCTGGTGAGATCCATTTTTATATCGAAGACACCATGCAAAGTAATCTCAGAATGACCTGGAGGGATTCGATCGTTCTCATCAAACTCAAAAGCCAACATCACGTTCCGCATCTCTTTAGCAATAGCCTTGGTCCAGAAATCAGTCCCAGTTCTCTCATCAATTTGGTAGGCAGCTCGCACCGTCTTTGGCAATTCAATACCATACTTGTGCGTGCGCAGCCAGTATTTTGACTTCACCTTATCGATGATACGGGTTCGTTTTCGAATAGTCCAAGGCACCCACCAAATGAATGCGGGTTCAGATACCAGCTTGTTCGCAACAGCGTACTCTGCCACTTCGACGGGGTTGGACTCTTTCAGGTCTGTCAACCGGACCCACGTAGACGTCCCATCCCGCCACTCAACAAGCAGCTTCCAGCCCTTTGTGGTTCTCTTGTGTTGCATGTTACCATGCTTGTCCTTATACTGGGAGTCGTCCATCGAGAGCGCTACATCACTTGACTCGTGGTCGATTATCTCCTTCATCACGGCAAAATGATGGCCCTCACGGTCGACCTGCGAATACAGGTTCTCTGCAATGAGGTTGGCTGCATACGCCTTCTCGGCACCGTCGTTAAACCTTGCAATGTACTCTCGAGTATCCAGAATTGGATTCGAATGCTCAGTGCCAGTCGGTCTACCGTCGGCATCCCGTTTGCGTCGAATTATTGTGGCCTTCTCGTTCTCACCATCACGTTGCAGGAGGACCTGCGCGTTCAGGTACTTGTCAAACTGATCGGGTGTGTATGCATCGGCCTCGCTCCTCCGGTTTGCCTCATCCGTTTCCTCTGCTGGGTCATCGTCAGCGAAGAGTTGCTCATCAGGTTCAGGAAAGATATCATCCAATTCCTCCTCAATGTCATCATCTTCATTACGGCTGCGATGATCACCAATCCTCTCATCAACTTGAGCAATGAGGGTCGTCAGGAGAGCCTCAACTGGGAGAGTTTGTTTCTCCTCCTCAGTTATAGTCCAGACAGTGGAACGAACGGTTGGCTTACAAGACAAAGGTAAGATCCAGTATGCGTCGCCGCCGCCATGCCTGAGGGCTGGGCCCAACCAGAATCCAACTTTATCGGTTCCGTCGACATCAAGGTACCAAACCATTTCCCACCATTCATGTTGGACATACACCGAGATGTCAGGTGTATAACCGATAACTTGTTCAGTGGCACATCGTCCCCTGAGCAAGGGTGAATCATAGGCCGTAAGTCCGCGCAGGGCTGTAACGAGCTCACCAAGAAAGCACCACATTCGTTTCGGTGAGCGCTTCCGTTTCGTGAACCGTCTGATAGCACGCTTGCACTCACGAACGTCTAGTTCACTTCGGTTCTGCCATGGGGATCCTGGTTCAGTCCATCGTTGATCGATCTTGTAGGACGCCGTCGCTTTCTTCCAAGCATTTGACTCCTGCATGGTTGGGTCCCCGTCGGTTATGAGTTTGTCTGGGATACCGTAGTTCCTGACGAACGAGTCCAATGAGTGGACTGTTTCATTCTTTTGCACCATGGGGTACATGACGCTGAATCCACGGCCGTTTCCCAGAATGTGCCCATAGTTGAAACCCCTGACGGATTTGGTGCTGCCCTTTAGAGTGTCTCCGTAGTACTGTCCATAGAGCCTTGGATACCGTAGTTGTGGCTGTGAGGTTCGGAACCGTCGCTGGGCTGGACCCGAGAG
>JAVCKV010533571.1:0-11258 GCA_032274145.1 Herpochondria borealis | reverse complement strand
AGCCGAATGGGCATAAGAGGTGAGGTCGTTGATGAGACTATCATTGGGACGTCACTTTTCGTCTTCGATAGATTACATTGCCTTGAGCACTTATATTGTTGCACCACTAATGCGTACCGTCCTACAGTACTAGGAAGTGGACTTCTTGTTCAAGCAAGTTTCGCGTTTGTACTATTTTCAGTTTTGCGTTGTACTTATCACTATCTATAAACTAATCTCCCCCTTTATTATGTACTTCTCTCTCATAGCTCTAGGTCACTCATGACTTTCCTTTGATAATAACCTTCCGAACAACAGACTTTTACGGCCTCTCCTTCTTCTCTTCCCCCGAAGAAAACCCTCTATTGTTGCGGGGACCCTTCTCTTCTTCTGGTGAAGCCTTTCAAATGTTGTCGGAGCCTTTTGGCGTCTACGAAGCATGGTTTTAGTTGTTGGATGAGAAAAGCATGCGCAGATGAGCAAAACCATGGTCAGGGCGAGAGCACCTCGTCGGAACCATGCACCCGCATATTCCACTCTTTGGCGTTTGCTCTTCAATGACGAACCACACGTCCTGTAGTGGGACAGTGTTTCTGCTGGTGGGGGGCTCTCCAGAAGGTTGCCGATTGAACTCGTACCGAGTGTCTCCCTCACAGCTGAAAGGTGTTGATGAGCCTTTACGATTTGTTGCAATGGTTGCATTTGTTCCCCCTCTATAGAGCCTGCATACAATGAAGCAGATACACAAGTTGATGGCTCATCCTCAGAAGACGATTCGTAGCTCGGGGGGGAAGGCAAGTCTATCACAAAAATGAACTCAGGAATGGCCGTTTGATCTCTTTCAGTGGAGCACATAGCTTTCAATGAGAGTACATGAAGTGTCAAGTAGTCAGGAGAATGGGACTTAATGTGGCGCTTGGTTCATTGCAATCGGATCAACCACATGCAAAAGATGAGTGGAATTACAGACTCAACGTTTCTCTTATTTTCAACAGAGTTTCTTATTTTAAATGGCCCATGGTGGTACGAAGTCAGCGCAGAAATCTACTGCCGCCACCAACCGAACCATCGCTAGAGGAAATTTCGGATGAATCTCGTACAGTACTCCCGTAGGAATTTTGTACTACAGTTCTGAATACTGTCGCAATTTTGATTTGGCGATGACATGATTGATATTGAATGACTCATTCAGAAAGAACAACGTACAACGTACGCACGGCTGCTACGAAAAAGGCGGCTCCCGACAAGAGTGCTACTGTAGCTACTAGGCTAGCTGGCTTGGCCAGCTCTTGATGGCCGGTACCTGGGGAATTCTTGGAAGCTATGTGCTTGCACAGTCCGTTGCATAGTTGCGGTTTTGCTGAACAGCCCCTTTACCTTGTCGGCTCCTCGCACTGCGCTATACGCGATGGGAACATGCACTCAGCATCAGATTGCATGAGGCCGCCCAGTAGTACTCTATCAAAGGGCCAGCTTCTTCCTTCCGCGTGATCACGACTTTGCCGTCGCCGACTTGCGCTGCGTTCCTCCCAGTTCCGGCGGAGCCAGTATCAACACAACAAACCAAGCTAGTGAACTTCCAATGGTCTCCTATTGTGATATGTCCTAGGACACAATTGCCGTTCTTGATCTTTTTCATTTTCTGGTCCAAAAGAGCACAAGGTTGGAGTTGTATGTGGATCACTCACACGCCTCGACCTCTAGTAGAGATTGCAACTCGCCCCAGACCAACTGCATTTCACGCTGACCATTGTTATCTCTGAGCAACCCCCGTGGAACCAAATAGGATCACCCGGCTCAGATTCTCCCCACACTTGATCCAATGGCATGGAGAGACCTTTGGCTGCGTGTCTTACATAACATCAGCCAGTACCGGCCAACAGTCTTGGTGCTGGGTCTTGCCGGAGAAGCGCCAAACAACGTGGCGCTCCTTTGTCCGAAACATCTATCTGCTTCTCCTCGTTTGAGTTGAGCTGCTGGCTGGCGGAAGAGCCAACAGGCTGACCCACTATTCCCGCCACCACTTCTTCCTCTCCAGAGACGAATCAATCCTGGTTCTTGGATGACCACATGATGGCGTCGCAGGAGGAGTTTTTATTGGAGATTTGTTGCGCAGACGGTTGTTCGGATGGCCAATGCCCAATGCTAGGCACGCACAGCATCTCAATAAACGGCTACCTGGTAATAGGAATGGTTTACTACAAGGGTATCCTACGGATAGCACACCGTTGGTTGGTATAAATGCCCCTCTGTCAACCGTTGGTTTTACAGTACTAGCTATGTGATTATCTGATCATAACCAGATCAAACTAGGTCGCGCCCATTGCATTCAAATTATACATGTCAAGACATTTTCATTGTTCCGAGCGGGACTACCAGCGAGGGTTAGTATACAGAAAATAGTACTTATCTACACAACCGCGGACACAACAGAATGCATACCGCCCATCCGTTTCTGTCATTGCCGACTCTTGCTTCAACTCCGCTTTCATCACACCATACGAGATATATCGCATCCACACTCTCTCCTATGACGACACAATAGCTCCCGCCCCTTTCTGTTTTCAAGACACAATGGCAAAGAAAAAGGGTGGCAGCGGCAGCAGCAGCAATGCGAATAAGCGCAAGAAGGAAGAAAAGAAAGGAGGCAAGAAACCAAGAAATCACAAAAGCGATTCAAGAAAATCTGCAACCCCAACACCGCTGTTTTTTGCAAGCATACTCGGTGCTGTTGTTGCTGTGTATGCTGCATACTCGAGACAACAAGAGATTGCGGCAACTATCGCGCAGCAACAGTGCGGTCTCTACATTGCCAAATCCAGTCTTCCAAATGCTGGACTTGGTATGTACACGGGTCGCACCTACAAGCAGCTGGACATCCTAGGCCTCGATCACATTGTGCCTATCTTTGATATGGAGGAGCACCAAGGATCTGGATGGCCCTTTCTCTGGAACTCATACACATGGAATGCAGATGTTGCGTCGATCCAACAGGAAGCACGCAAGGTTTCCTTGTGCAACAATGGATTTGGCTCCACAGCCAATGCTGATATGAACTTGTGGAATGCTAAAATGGAAGCGACTGAAAAGATCTACAAGCAAACAGATGGTGCGAGTTCCCCCTATCATCAACCTATTACAGCTCGGGAGGACTTGCAGACAGGACAAGAACTGTTTATGAACTACGGGGACAAGTGGTTCATCAAACGAACACAGTACATAGGCATGGTTCCATTGGAAGGTGACGTAGATCGTGCCGATGGGGTGCTACAAAAGTGGAACGAGTTGCGAGAGACGCATGGTCTATCTACAAAGGCCTTTTCCGACTTTTGGGAGCGATTCGTGTGGCAGAATCCGTACGCACCGAAGTCACGCCCTTTTACGACGTTGCCCCAGAATTGGACAAAATTGCAGGATGCTATGGAGCGCAAGAGTCTCAAACGGCACTTGCAACACGAGACCGTTCGTTCGATTGAATGGCTGGAAGAAAATGGAGTTTGTGCGGACAACATAAAGGAAGGTTCCTCGCAAGTTTCTGGCCGAGGTGCGTTCGCGACGCGGCTCCTTGAGGAAAACAAGACCATCGCGACAATGCCCTTGATTCACGTTCCGTTTCGAATGCGATTGGACATGAAGACTCCTCCACACCAGCAATTACTTCTGAATTATTGTTTCGGTCATTCTCAGTCAACAATGCTTTTGTGTCCCTACGGACCTTACACTTCCTTCATCAATCATGATTCGAAGAACCCAAACGCCAAGATTGTTTGGGCCAACCCCAAGACATCCAGCAGTCATCACCCTGATTGGTTGAAACTTACTCCGAATGAGATTCATTCGACCCATCAAAAGGCTGGATTAGCATTTGAACTGATTGCATTGCGGGATATTTCACCGGGGGAAGAAGTCTTGCTCGACTATGGCGACGAGTGGGATGCAGCATGGCGTCAGCATCTCGCTACCCATGGACAAATATTAGGCAAAGCGGGAGAAGGACCATACTCAAGCCCGGTGCATGCGCCAAATGCGTTTCGGCATGATATCGGGATCCCCGATGAGATATTCCCCGAGGCATGGAAGAATGATCCGGGCGGGCGAAAGTAGTGATTGTGAGACACTCACACTAGACTATGCACGTATAACGTTAAGCTCCCGATTGCCACGCATCTACCTTAGCACATTAATAACTAGCTAGCAGGCTTAGTGTACAATCAAATGATACAAGAATCCAAGACAAAAGCAATCCTCCACGAAGATGGCGCTCGCTCAGTGCTACTCGTCACTGCTAGTGTCGATTAGCTGCAGGGCCCCTTCCTGTTCCATGAGTTCGACTGCCTCCGTGCCGTACTTGAACCCCGCACCACCCAAACTTACGGCATAGAACATGGCTCCAAGGATCCACGGGAAGCTGTCCGTGTACAAGACGCCTCGCGCCATGAGCGACGCCAAGAGTGGAATGGTCGTCAAGGCTAAAAGTTCGGCATTAATCACAGTCGTCATGCGATCAATGACTGCATCCGACAAGGGCTGCAGTTGATCTCCGTCTTTACGCGCCAAGTCTCGTCGCACGAGAATAATGGTTGGAAAGAAGGACAAGCCCCCCAAAACTGCCACGGCTGACATTTTCAACCAAAACACTGGTTCGTGCTGATAGTACTCCCAACCCTTGGCGGCAATCGTGGCACGAAAGTAGCCTGATACGAGCAAACTGAGTGCCGAAAGTCCGTAAATGCCATCGGCGTTAACGACCTTGATTTCTTCTTCCAGCGAAAGTCCACGATGAATCATGAAGCGTTCCGCTACCAAACCTCCTGCCACCCCCGCAAGTCCCAGAAAGTGTAACCACGCAAAAAGAGCTGCAGGAATCGGGTCAGATGCGGCAGCTAGAGCGGGACTTGGTATCATGAGAAATGCAGCTGCAAGCAAGGGAGCAGACGAATTTGGACCCCTTGTTGGTGGCGGTGATGGTGTGTGCATTCCATGTTCATTGTTCTCTGGCATAGATCGAATGCTGATGCGCTTAGGGGGAACTGCTAGAGGCTGGAACCCATAACTCGAGCACAACAAGCACGCAATAAGCAGTAACGGCTTCAATGTCATGGTGGAATAGAGTTTTGCGAAAGAGAGAGATGAGATGGTACGTGCGTCAGAAGTAGATGGCCTACGCGTGGAGGCTGCGGACAGGTATTACGGTACCAGCATGGGTACCAGTACGACTGGGAACGATTTGGAAATTAGGCAGACATGTAGCTGAGAAGCCGGCG
The DNA here is from genome assembly GCA_032274145.1 of Herpochondria borealis. NCBI lineage: Eukaryota > Rhodophyta > Florideophyceae > Ceramiales > Ceramiaceae > Herpochondria > Herpochondria borealis. Next base: position 6,015 of record JAVCKV010533571.1, on the reverse strand, counting down.
ACTGAAGGCCAAAGAAGAATTAGAGCGGATACTCACATTCTTTAGTCAAGTTAAATTGTTGTAGTGCATCAACTGTTGCAGCGATTTATAGCCCCGAAACCTCCTCTTTTTCTTCTTCCCTCTTTCTTCGGCCAGGAATACTACATGATTGCCAACGAGCGTCAATGAGTATCGTGGCTAATACAATCTTATCTGCTGCCAGCTCATGCACCAAAGGTTGTCTTTTCGTAGTTTTCTTGGTCGTTTGGAACAATCCTCGAGTGAACAGAACGACACATTTGGGAATCTTGAATTGAGCTGATGCTCCTAAATAAACTTATCGGAGGATCTCTATCAACCGCGTCAGTACAAGCGTCATGATTTTTCACGATTGCTTCACCGTCGTGGCGCGAGTTGAACGACGTTTAGATTGCACGGACTGCGTGGTTTCCCATTCATTCAGAAACGTTCATTTTTGATCATGATCATGGAATTTTAGGCACGTTTGACTACAGATGTGGTGACATGTATGAGTATGCAGTCGGTACACGTGCCAATTTACTTACGTAGACTGTCTCTACCCCTCTGCACCCTGGCAAAGCTCCAACACAGTTACTATTGGTAAGCAACAATTGCACCTACATGCACACAATGCAAGTACAACAGATCTCATAAAATATTTTGTTCCAGACCACAACAATTAGGAACTGCTTCGTGCGCTATCTGCATCAAGAGGATGGAGGATAGCACTACTCGGGGCTGCTTGTATTAGCGGTAGTCTGAGCAGGCTCTATGACGATGTATGAAAAACCGTAGCTACGTGAGCCGTGTAGTTGCAGAAACGGCAGCGTCAAATGTAACCTTCTTACTGGTTAGACAAAGAAGGAGTAGTAACAGCGCCTTCCGATTACTCTCATGCAATAGTGCTACTAGCTCCTGATGAGTACTCAAAATCAAAAATCGATGAAGCGGCAGAATGATACGCTAGAGTATAGGTCACCTCACAGTTTATATTCGCTATAAATAACTAGCTTGTATCTACTATCTTTTGTGTGTTTCTTACTGCTGTTGCCCACGATGAGCGGTGATAGATGGGATACCACACCAGCCTCATCCAAATAAGAGAGCATTCTACTCTAATACTAGAGAGAGGGATAGGCTACGACAGCCGCCGGGCCGTACCGAAGCAGGTCGTAGCAATTAGTTAGCTTGGCGTTGTTCTTAAACGCCCCTTCCGTTGCGCACGATCTCAGATCCTCAAGCAAGCATTTAACGACACAGCATTCGGAATAGTTTATTGAAGGTTGCTCCCCAGATCAGGGGACTTATGCCAAAAGGACCTATCAAACGCGTCACACACTTCCGTGTGAGTAAAAAAGTCATTGGTATTTCACCATCATGCCGCGAGTGGGACGACATTTGACATAGATAGAGATACCAATACTGGAAGACATCTCAAGCGGCATAGAGTTTCTGCAATTCTCGTGTCCGTGATTCAACGCACGACCCATCTGGGCGAACTTTTTGAACATGATCATGAAATTCTAGCGTATTGTAATCAAGAGCAGCCAGGAAACTATGCCCGAACTTAGAAGCAACTTTCCCGATAATACACTTACCTCTGCCCTCATTGCACTATGGTAAAACTGGCACCACTGAATCCGGTTTAATTCGTCCTTCTCCAGTTCAGACAGTTGGAGTATGGAATTTGAAACCAAATGGAAACAAACAGACAGCCCTTCTATTTATCAAATAGAAATTGCCCTCTTGACGACAAGGACAAGTGAAATTCCTCGACTTGAATCGCATTTCCCTGCTTCAACTACAAACATGAAATTAGCGTTCCACTTGACTCCCACCAGGATCATGGAAGGCAAGTGTCTAGTCGCAACGAGAACACCGAGGCGAAGAATGGTTAAATGTCCAGTCGCAGCGGAATCATGTAAATGTTGTTGCGAAGCCACTCAATTACGAACGTGACAAACCGTATTTCGACTTTCCTGTTGCACATAATTTCAAAAAAAACTATCTGGATAGGGGACCTCAAGCAAGGATGCCATACACTTCAAGCGTACTTCGCTACCTCTTGCTCTCGAGCCTTGTTGCTCACGGTGTCTCGGGTCCCGTTGTTCTTGCCAACCTCTCCTTAGATGTAATTGTCAGTTCCATATCTATTGCTGTCGGAGTGGTTAGTATCGGTCAAAATATTCTGGCGGACAAGAAGTTAGACGATGTAGATTGTTTGAATTTCTTCAATATCCGTCATCATGTTGCCACGGAAGAAAGATTGGACATCATCTTTTCTGCCGGCGAGGTAGACGGTGATTGCCATGGTGTCGTTTTTTCAGGTACTTCGAAAGTTGGGCTCACTGACACATGGAAGTGGACTTTAAAGATCGACGTTGATGAGAGATTTAGCAATGACAAAATTTAAGTCGACTTCACTGTGAATCATTTGCGTGGCATTGGAGGAGTAGGGGGACCAGGACCACTTCTTAACAGCCAAAAGTTATCACGTCGTGTCAATGATGATGCGTTGACAATGACTAGCTTTAATGGGGACGTTTGTATATCAGCTTCAAATCATCAAGATTGCATCTTGAAAGAAACGTCTTTGACTATCACCAAGTCCGACACCCTGCAAGATGAGATCACAGGAATGGATACTAAGCTCGTTGCTGTTCATCGGGGAAGCACTTCTCCATCTGCTGCTCCCTCTTCTCACGGCCAACCTTCGCAGTTCCCAAGTGTCTCCTCGAAACCCAGCACTTCTCCATCTGTCGCTCCCTCGTATGACGGCCAACCTTCGAAGTTCCCAAGTGTCTCGTCGAAACCAAGCACTTCTCCATCTGCTGCTCCCTCGTCTCACGACCAACCTTCGCAGTTCCCAAGTGTCTCGTCGAAACCAAGCACTTCTCCATCTGCTACTCCCTCCTCTCACGACCAACCTTCGAAGTTCCCAAGTGTCTCGTCGATACCAAGCACTTCTCCATCTGCTACTCCCTCGTCTAACGACCAATCTTCGAAGTTCCCAAGTGTCTCGAAACCAAGCACTTCTCCATCTGCTACTCCCTCGTCTAACGACCAACCTTCAAAGTTCCCAAGTGTCTTCTCGAAACCAAGCACTTCTCCATCTGCTACTCCCTCGTCTAACGACCAACCTTTGAAGTTCCCAAGTGTCTCCTCGAAACCAAGTACGTCTCCTACTGAGGTCCCTATTGGATCCATTTCTGGTAATGTGAAGGGTGACGAGAACGATGATGACATTGGTGATGTAAACCTATTTGGTGTCCCAATTCAGCTCCTCGATAGCAGCACGGTTGCTGTCGCAACGACGCTAACTGATTCAGCAGGCAACTATGTGTTTTATGATGTCCCAGTCGGTTCGTACTATGTGGCAGAGACCAATATCGGCTCGTACCCAGTGGATGTGAGCGACAGTGACGGCGACAATGACAACCTAGTCTCTGTTACGATTGATTCGGTCGTTGGGCTGAACTCTACCGGCAACGACTTCGTTGACGAGCCCCCACTATCAGAGCCTTAGAGTTTATCATCGGCCGACACAGCTACTCGGCCTCCTTTCCCACCTACCACTCCACCCATCCCCGAGCCGACCACTCTATCAAGTCATCCTACAGAGAATTAACCTGAGACTTTCGAACTAAGAGAGTATATTCATCCAGAAGGATGGAACGAACTGAAAACAAACTCGAACTAGAAGCAAGAAAACGATGAATACGAAACAAGTGAGAGATACATCATATATTATAAGCTCCTTCTGGAGGAGCATGCATTAAAAATAAAAGAGAGGGATAATTGCCCTACCAACTACTTGCTTTGAGGAGGCGCCCTTAGCATGATGAGATCACACATTACGACGACAGAGAACGGACTAGATTGTAACCACTACCCCCGCTGATGCTGTTGTTGCAAGAACATGTATTAATTCGATTCTAACCAGCAATGAAGGCATTCGGCGCAAACGCGGGAGGCAAGCAAGTTCTTCAGGAATTGGGCGGTAGAGTCTTCAATGCCGCGGACAGGGACAGGTTTGCCATTGCAATGGCCCGTTTGTCTAAGTACAAACCCGCTACTGTGAGAGCTTATGTTCTTTAAGCCTGCTATCATCCTTCTCTAGTTACGGGCAGTTCCTCTGCTGCGTTTGAGAAGAAGAATCTGCATGCATGTTTGTAGCACGTATTCTTTCTTCTCGTGGCGTCGTTCTGCTCGTCACGCGAGGATGGTGCGAAACGGGCAGTCTTTATCGGCACGAGAACGGACACAAGCTTGCTATGATGTGATCCTGCGGCTGTCGTACACGTGTAGTCTCTAGTGTCTACAGTACTCCTGGTCTGGTCCGTGGGCAAATCTGGACCAATTGGTCCATAGAGGGAGTAACGAGCGTCAATATTGAAATCGAGCGATGTCACCGTTCCTCGAAAACACTAGAGCGTTTTCGCACTGGATGGGCGCAACTAGAGAGGCAGACTAGTTCATTCTCCATCTTGTGATCGTCGAAGTACAAAAAGTTGACGCCAGTTCACGACATGATTGCTAACGAGCGTCAATATTGCAATCGAGCGATGTCACCGTTCCTCGAAAACACTAGAGCGTTTTCGCAATGGATGGACGCAACTAGAGAAGCAGACTAGTTCATTCTCCATCTTGTCATCGTCGAAGTACAAAAAGTTGACGCCAGTTCACGACATGACAGAGATGCCACTCTCCAGGGCGAGTGACAAGCAGTAATAGCCCACAAAAAAACGGTACATGTACAGTATGCAAACGCTACTTGCCAGAACAGCTGAAACATGTGGCTTTTACAGAGAGAACCATGAATTACGGTTAGAAGAAACATGTGGCTTTACAGAGAACCATGAATTATAGTTACAGCAGTATAGCATACTCGTTACTTTTAGGCGGCCGTATTTGGTGCCTTTTGCACCCTTGAGACCATCAGTTAGTGCTTTTTCTCTTTTGTAATCCACCAGCGGGGTATTCAAAAGAAAGCTAGCACACCTTCTACTGTCTGCCATAGCTTACCGGACAGTGCCGACCACGGTGTTCTTTTGGCCTTCCGACGATATGGCCGCAAGCCCGTCTTCAACAATCCCACACCGGAAATGTTCTAGCAGGTAAGACCATCGCGCTTGTGCGTCCTATCCGGTCGTATGCATGTTGCTGGTGTGCTGCTTGGATGGTATCCTGGCATCGTGTTAAAGCGTGGTAGTGCTCGACCTGTCAGCAGAGCTTCTTCGGATAATCGAGATACCATTGACCCATTCTCGCCAGACGGGATCAGCGAGCTGTGCCAAGAACTGTCACAGATGAGCATCCTATCTTATATTACGAGGCTGCAAGTGCATTTTCCCTAACAACACCCATGCCGGTAGCCACCACCACAACCCTTGGACCTGGGCGTGTCGTTGGCTTTTGCTGCTACGGCAATGACGACACGCTAAATGAAACGGACGCGCCTTCTTGTGTTCCGCCCGCAAATTGGGATGAGAATTGCGCTGAGGCTGACCATTACCAAACTAAAAATACCACAATACGTACTGCCCTGGTATGGACGACCACACAACGCCAGGTTACCTAGTCCGTCTCATCATCGTCCCTCGCCCTTGTCACTTTGACGTTTAGCAGCAGCATGTGCGGGAGCTATTTTGAGTCCATTGAGAACCAACTGCCCTACTGCATGGGGGATAGTATACAGATGATGATGGATTTTGGAGCAAGTCCATTCCAGCGCCATCGGTCAAGAACAGCATCGGCAACAAAGGTTTCGCCGTGCTTTTATTATGCTTGTTGATTCCCCCGTTCTCCTGCTTTGTTCGAGCGCTTTGGCGAACCACAACATTCGCCGTGCTTCAGTCTACAGTACCGAAAAGGACTCTACCGCAACCCATGTGCTATAGCTAGGAGTTTGTTGGTTTGACTACCATAGTAGTAGTAAAACTAAATTCTAATGGTTTTTAAACGATCTGCCGCCTAGAGTAAGGCCCGCAACGTGTACCATGCCCGGGCTTCTTC